>AWOL01S0002862.1:0-17259 GCA_000715115.1 Nicotiana otophora
TTGTCTTTTTATATACCTTAAGCTATACATATAGTATAATATAGTATACACTATATATATATATATATATATATATACATATATATATACATATATATATATACATATATATATGTATATACATACATACATCTTACTATATACATAGTATATAAGCCATATCATATACATCTTACTATATACATAGTATATAAGCCATATTCGATAGTATACATTTTACGATATACTATATATACTTCTTAATATAGTAAGATGTATATATATATATATCTTAAGCCATATTCGATAGTATATAAATATATATATATAGAATATAGCTTATATATATATACTATACTATATATACATCTTAAGATATATATATCGAATATATATATATATATATATCTTAAGATGTATATATAGTATATAAACCAAATATTAATGTATAAATCTTAAGATGTATATATAGTAAATCGAATATAGCTTATATATCTTAAGATGTATATAGTATAGTATAGTATATATATTATAACGTATTGCTTTGAATATCTCTTTACAATATTTTTATCTTTAAATTTGAATTAAAAAATTTAGGTGACAATTCTATAATATAATTTACTAGGAATTGCCTTAGATATTTTTATTACCATTTTTTTTCTCTAACTTGTATAAAAATAATTTAAAAAATAGAAAGTTTCCGTTTGGGCCCACTTGGGCCCGGGACCGGCCCACTTAACACGGGACCGCTAGTTCGTGGTTCCGGTCCCGGACCGGTTCCAACGAGAAGCCCGCGAAACCCGGGACCGCTTAGGACCGGACCACTTAGGACCGGGCCCACGAAGCCCATTTAGGACCGGGCCCGGCCCACATGCCATCCCTATCCGTGCCTGTATCGGATGCCCGCATGTCCAATAATATATGCATCATAAATGTTTTTCTTATATATGTACATAAATAATAGTTTTCGAAGAAACAATATGTATTTTATTATATGTAGTAAACCATCAATGCTTGAAAAAGGTAATATATTAAAACTTTACTTTCTATCCTAAATTATAGTGTTTGAGAGTTTAAATTAAAATTTTTGATGTATTAGTTTAAAGTTTGATAGAAAAAAATATCACCTTAAAATATATAGTTAAAATAATTTGAATTTTTGAAAATTGTGTAATTAATATATATCAAATCTTTTAGAACCTTCTTAAATAAGAAGTGTCAATGACATATAAAGTATTTGGTAATTAACACTTTTGATCTTTTCATCCCATAATAATAAAATCAAAGAAATAACTTTCAGATCAACATCTATAATAATACATCACAAAAACTCAAACCTTTACACTAGTAGGTAGTACCACCAGACTGCAATAATCAATGAAATCATTATCCAAAAAATAATAAATGACTTTTCTTGTATTATGTTTTCTTTTAACTACATTATTCTATACTAGTGAGAGTAGCCCAGACTTTGCTCGGGCCCAACGTGAACAAAGCTATACTATTGTAATAAAGGATATAGTGACGATATCTCCAAGGAATGAGCTTGTGTAGAGAAATTGAACACTACTAAACTATTACATCTTATAAGAGAGAAAATTTTTTGATGTAAAATACTAACTTTGCCATAAAATATATTATTTTGTGTACAATATTTATCAAAAACGAAAAAGTGAAGATTCCTTTACAGAGTAATTCTCTGACTGTAAGAAGCAAGAAACAACAACTGCATCATATTCTTTGTAGTAATAGCTTTGAGTAGTATGAACCAGACTCCATGACTTTGGTTACCAGCAAATTTGAGAAATCACCATCAACTGAGAAATCATTGAGAAACTGATATAAGCCTATTAAATGATATGCTCCTGAGTCCTAAATCATGGCATAGCATATTACAGCAATTGTGAAAATACCTAATTTATACCTTAGTGTAAAAAAATAGCTTTCCAGTCATCAATTTGATGTATAAAATTCTTGTGATATCTTCAATTCATGCATCTTGAAATCTAGTGTGTTTTTGGCATATAGGTTCCAATTTCTTTTTTTAAAACTTTAGGTACCTACTGAAACCTATATGCCAAAATTTACTATTTGGCTAAAATAGGCGTATTTCAGAAAATTATACAGATAAACTTGCTAAGACGGAGGAGAAGTGATTTAGCATATTAGATAATTTGATGGATTTTTATATCAAGTTGAGGTATAAATAACCTTGGCAAAACTAATACATGTAGCTAAAATTACGATAGTACCCTAATGAAGAACCAGAGATTCATGATTCATGTCACAGAACAATGTTCTTCCAATGTCATCGAATGAAATTAGCATGGTTTTTGAAATTTTATCATTCTCCAACATAGTAAAAAAGTACATGGAGCGACGAAAGCCAAAAAAAGAGTTAAAGACAGCAAATGCAATGCTTAGTAAACAACATCACTACTGTAATTCGATTAAACTTGCTTTAACAAAACCAAGTAGGCTATGTAAAAGTTAGCACATAGCCAAGCAGACTATGTCTTTGGTAATTTGGTTTCATTCCTTATGTTCTGATGTAACGTTATGAGAACGTAAAATTATATCAGGTATAGCATGCATACCCATCTCAGTTGGTAAAACTATTATATCAATTATATCTATGGTAAATACAACAACACCCAACAAGTTATTTTACTTTTATCCCATGTAGTTGAAGGAAGCAGTTAAATTGCAGATCTGCACTTCTAATTGGTATCAGCTGTGGTTATAGAAGGAAGTATAAGCTATTTGCGAGATTAATCTTAAATGCTTAAATAAAAATTAATTTATCTAAAGCTTCAACGAATTTTTGCAAACTAAATAACTCCACCAATATAAATTTTGTCGAATACATGTACGAAAAAGAAAAATTATTTAAAAAAAGTTGAGCGGTGAAACACATACTACCCATGTTTTGCCAGAAAGTTCAGAAGAAAACTATCTTACTACTAGTGTGAGCACCTCCAGTGCTATAATCTCAAATGACATGTAAAGCATCTAATTACATGATGATGATAAAAAAATAATCCACATGAGATTCCAGGAAGAACTAATTATTAGCTAAAGTAGGTCAAATGATTTTCAAGAAATGATCTGTTCCAAGCTACTGTTACCTTCAAGTCCACTTAGGTGATATTGGATCTAGCCAAATTTTTTCTTAATTTTGTCAATTCATCCAGGATCTGCAACTTGATTGTTCTCCTAACAATACATTGTCAATGTGCCATGAAATCTCCATAAGTTATAATCCATAGTACATTCTGCCTATAAAAAGTATATACAATTCTGCGAGCTAAATACTTATGATGAAAACTTGAGGATGAAAAGAGTCACAGTTTTCTTACCATGACAGTATTAACATGCAAATATAAATTATAAGATTTCAAAGTTAATTTGAGAGATCAAAGGCTACGAAAATATTATTTACTTGTTCGGAAAAATATGAAACACAAAGTAAAAGCACAAAACGGTTACCAGTATGAAACATACTTAATCTTCAAAATTTAACACATGTAATAGTTAAATCACTTTGAGTTCTTTCATAAGAAGTTTCAACAAAAAAATAATAATATATTTAGATGCCTCATACTATAAGATTCTTATAGGTGTTTCCTGTGATAACATGCCCTTTTAAATAGCATACTTACTCTTATACTACAATCATGTAAAACAAATCATGCATATAACAGCTTAAGCATCTTCTATCTGCAGCACAATTCTTTTTGGTGTATATACTAATCAACCTTTTCTTGTATTAAATGAAAACAAATTAAAATGACGTATAGTCTAAAACCAAACATCATTTTGAAAGACAGATAAATATCACGGCATAATTTTTCCCTTGGCATTAAGAATCAAAAGTACACATGATCAAAGAAATATAACACATTAACCATCATTTTTGGTGTAAGACACTAAATGAAACTTCCTTTTTACTCTTCTGTTTCTTCACTGCACATTTTAAAATTAATTAAAATGCCAAAAAGTAACTTTTATCTAATAAGATTGAAGCCATAGCCAAGAAAGGTGGGAAGTTTATAGATATGGTGAAGTCTCTCTCCAATAAGTCTTCTGTTTGTAGGTAAATTGAACTTTGGATGCTTGTACAAAAAAATAAAAAATTAAACTTTGGATGCCAATTGAATAGGAAATCTATAAATCTATTGGAACCAAATTTTGTGCAGAAAGGCCTTCTTAGTTCTTCCAAGTCCGTAGGGGCAAAAACGAACAACGATAAAAATTTGATAATTATTACTTCAACTACTAACAAATAAATAAAATATCCATATTTCACAACAACATTTAGTTGATAGCCCTGTGTCAAGTTTCAAAATTACCTGAGCAATCAAGTGAGGCCATAAAGATTGAACAGAACTTACAGTCTGCAACTTTTTATGGCCGTTATAAAGTTCAGATATTCTTATTTATATACAATTGATCAGAAGAAATGGTAGCAAAAGTTATTTTGGTAAATTTAGACCACACATTTAAATCAGTTAAAGGTATGAGCTAACATTTATTGAAACAACATAACAAGTTGAAGACGCACAAAAGCGAGCGCAACAACATATCACCAATTAGCTTAAAATTTTAGACAAAAGTAGTCAAAATCTTCTATACAAGTTCAAAATATGAGAAGGAAACATTCTTCAGATTGAAAACAAACTGAATCTTAAATCTAAATAGTGTTGATAGTCAGACCTTTATTGTATATGCGCCAAATTGAAAAAACTTGGAAAAGGTAGTCCATATATGTGCAAGCGATAAATTGAACTCGGAGATGTCAGAATTTCCCAATGGAGCAGCAGTGGTAACGATGAGAGTAAGCAGAGAGCAGTATAGCGACATAAAGTTTATAAGCAGAGAGCAGTATAGCGACATAAATTTTATGTTGTAGTAACCACATGTCAAACATAGAAGAAAGCGGTAACACGTGTCTATAAAGGCTAATGCGTGTGCAATTATGATAATACCCTCCTGACCCATTTTACAATCGGATGCAGCTAACTTAAGAGCTGTCAAACTGTACTCCACGTGTTAGGCTGTAATTGTAATTATATTTTTATCCTTGGTCTAGACAGACATATTGACCATGAACTGCCTGGTGATTCCCATTTATAGTGTAGAAAGATTATGCATGATTGGTTTCAGGTTATTATTTCAATTTGACATTGAGAAGTTACTGGTTATTTAAGTTCTCCGTCCAATGCATCGCTTCCACCAAGAAAATATTAATTGAAAAGTGTACGAAAATGACTTGTGGTTGATGCCAAGATCGTTGATAGGTAATTCAGAGGTCAATCCAGAATTTTAAGCTTATGGGTTCCTATAACAATCTCAAGCTAATCTACATGATAACCGGACCAACGAATTGGTTTTTCAAGCTAAATATTCTTATATTTTTAATAAATATGTAGTACAAATACAGAGTTTATGCAAAAGGTACTAGGTTCACGGGAACCCGTAAAGTTTGTTGGGATTAAAAGACTAGTGAATGGGAAATGGAGGAAAGAAAGTGTAGGGAAAGTGAGTTCCCTTTTGCTTTCGAAAGAGCAAAGTGTCCCTCATTGGTGGTGGAAATAAAAGTAGATGTGCTTATATTGAGAAAATACTTCTCTTGGTGTTAAATGGGTTGTAAAAAAAGGAAGCCTCGCGCCGTCGTTGTCGTCGCTCGCTCGGCTCAGCTCGGATCTGGTCAAAGATTGATTGATTAATCTTTTTGGGACATGACCCGGTTTTTTCCTAGATTATTTTAAATTCTTTTTCCCGAAATATTTAAAACGTGAAATGTTCCCACCTATTCCAACAGCTATGGCTGTTTCTGAAACAGTGCCAGAAAATGGCTATAAATATGGCTTGATCCCAGAATCTTTCCTTATGAAAAATTTTCTGATCTTCTTCTTCTTCTACACAAAAGTTTCCTGCATATTTTATAACCATTGAGTGGTTCGCAATTCGAGTCACCCCAAGAGCAAGGTGGGGTGTTCTTGGAAGGAGGGAGCCGAAGGTCTATCGGAAACAGCCTCTCTGCCCCAGGGTACAGGCAAGGTCTGCGTACAAACTATCCTCCCCAGACCCCACTAGTGGGATTATACTGGGTTGTTGTTGTTGTTGTTGAGTGGTTCGCAATTCGAGTCACCCCAAGAGCAAGGTGGGGTGTTCTTGGAAGGAGGGAGCCGAAGGTCTATCGGAAACAGCCTCTCTGCCCCAGGGTACAGGCAAGGTCTGCGTACAAACTATCCTCCCCAGACCCCACTAGTGGGATTATACTGGGTTGTTGTTGTTGTTGTTGAGTGGTTCGCAATTCGAGTCACCCCAAGAGCAAGGTGGGGTGTTCTTGGAAGGAGGGAGCCGAAGGTCTATCGGAAACAGCCTCTCTGCCCCAGGGTACAGGCAAGGTCTGCGTACAAACTATCCTCCCCAGACCCCACTAGTGGGATTATACTGGGTTGTTGTTGTTGTTGTTGAGTGGTTCGCAATTCATCAGAGTTTTTGGTACCAATACACTGGTGAGTTAAATCGTTCTATCCTTGGAGGATAATACTCAGCACCTTGCGTACTTGAGGGAAATAATTTTCTTAAGGATACACTGTACATTCAGTGGGCTCGATTTATTCCTGTAACGAGCCGACCGGTCGTTTTGAGCATTTACGCTCCTTTCAACTATTTGAAATCTTGAATAACTTTCTACAAGGTATTATGAATTGTGTGAATTGTTAGTTTTGGTTTTAAGGTATTTCAGAGTTAGTTTGGAAGAATGAATTTTCATGTTGGAAGTTTAAGTTGAAATAGTTGACCGGATATTGATTTATATGTAAACGATATCGGAATTTAATTCTGATAATTCCAATAGCTTTGTATGATAATTTTGGATTTAGGAGCGTTTTCGAAAAATTATTTGGAGGTCCGTAGTGGAATTAGGCTTGAAATACCGAAAGTTGAATTTTGAAAAGTTTTACCGGGGGTTGACTTTTTGATATCAAGGTCGGAACCCGATTCGGAAAATTGGAATAGCTTCGTTATGTCATTTATGACTTGTGTACAAAATTTGGAGTCATTTCAGATTGATTTGATGTATTTCGGCACAAGATATAGAAATTAAAAGTTCAAAGTTCATTAGGCTCGAATTGAGGTGCGATTCGTAGTTTTAGTGTTATTGGAGGTGATTTGAGGGTTCAACTAAGTTCGTATGATATTTTAGGACTTGTTGGTATATTTGATTGAGGTCCAGAGGGACTCGGGCGTGTTTCGGATGGTATTCAGATTAGTTTTCCTTTATTTTTGCACTACTGGTGGCTGTTAATTTCTGGTGTTTCAAACCTTCTTCGCTGGCTTAGTTGGGCAGTGAGGTTTTGTTCTATGAGATCGCGTGGGGATATTCGCGATCACGTAGGGTTAATTGAGGGCTGCTGAGTTTTTTTCTATGCGATCGCGTGAAGAGGGATGCGATCGCGTAGCTCTGAGATTTTGTGACTCGCGAACGAGTGAAGACGGTCGAGATCGCGTAGAGTAAGTGGAGTGGAAATAAAAGTCACACGTTTTATGCTTCACGATCACGTGGACGAGTCCGCGATCGCGTAGGTTTGTGATGTTGTGCATCGCGATCGCGTGGGAAAGTCCGCGATCGCGCAAGGTTAAATCTGGGCAGTGGAAAACTATTAGCAAATGAATGGGCAGAGAGTTTAAGTTCTGAAAATGGGACCTAGTCCCATTTTTTATTTTTGATGCATCATATCATTGTTGGTTGGGCTGATTTCATGATTGTTGAGAGCCCGAGAGACTGGAGAGATTTATGACTGAGCGAGGCCGAGGGCCTGATTGTGTGATATTATACTATAGCACGTTAGTTGTCCGTGCAACACATGAGTTGTCTGTGCAGATCTAGATATTATACTATAGCACGTGAGTTGTCCGTGCAGATCCAGATATTGATACTATAGCACGTGAGTTATCAGTGTGGATTATAGCGCTTGGGCTGTGGGAGCCCCTTCGGAGTCTGTACACCTCCAGTGAGCGCGGGTACCCATTGAGTGTGAGTGCTGAAGGCTGAGAGCCGAGTGGTTGAGCTGTTGTGACGAGTTGAGTGACTGTTGTCCTAAGAGGCTGTACTTGCTTTTCATTTGTTGGTGCACGTAGTTGCTATCTGTCATTGCTGTGATTTTTCGGAGATTCAGAAGTAGCTGTCGTGTTTCGCAGACCTTGCCTCTCCTTCCCCATCTCCTTGTTTACAGTATTTGGTCTCAGACTGTTATGGATCGTATTTTTTCGGACTTGTATTCATGATAGATGCTCATGTACTCAGTGACACTAGGTTTTGGGAGTGTTTGTATCCGTATTTGTGGGATTTTGTATTGTATTCAAATATTATGTTTTTCAAACTTAAAGGAAATCAGTGGTTAATGAGAATTGCCGGCTTGCCTAGTATCGAGATAGGCGCCATCACGACAGGTCAGATTTTGGGTCGTGACAATTCCGAAATTATTTTCAGATATTATTTCGACATTGTGTTGCTACTAACTTTCTGTTTCAGTTTTCTCTTTTAGAAAGTTTTCTGTTTTATTATTCATTATAGTAACACAGATTGGATAACAATCTTAAGGAAATTATTTTTTATATTATAATCTGTATTATGTTTTTGGAGATTAAAACCTGTATGGTTTTTTACTCTTTCTAAATTTTTCTATTCTGATTTGAAGATATAAAACCTTTATCGGAGTATTAAAATTCAGAAACGATTTGAAGAACATAAAAGCTTCATCGTTTTCTGTGATACAGTATATAAAAACTTCGATTTTTTTATTAAACGTATTGTTTATCATTAATTACAGTACTGTTTACTGTTTTATTTTTGCCATTAATTGAACTCTTATGTTATTGACAGTGAGAAATGACAATTGATAATGAAAATTCTTCTGCGACTGTTGCGGCAACAAAGATAGACTCGTCAAGCTGAACTGCTCTGCCACCGGCCGAGAAACCGGGAAAATTTTCTGTAGCCAACTTCAAGGGATGGCAGCAAAGGGTATTTTTCTGGCTTATCACACTTGGTATGCAGAAGTTCACCCGTAAAGACCCTCCAGTGCCTGCCGCCGACATGCCAAACAATGAGAAGTTTATGATTGTTGAGGCATGGAAATGTGCAGCCTTTCTTTGTAAAGGCTACATACTAAGTGTTTTGGAGGATGACTTGTACAATGTCTACAGTGCTATGAAAACTTCTAAAGAATTATGGGAAGCACGTGAGAAGAAGTACAAGACTGAAGATGCATGCTTGAAAAAGTTTGTGGTTGCCAAGTTTCTAGACTATAAAATGATAGACAACAAAACTTTTGGAACCCAAGTTCAAGAGCTTCAACTTATTTTTCACGACCTTATTGCTGAAGGTATGGTAGTGAATGAAGCATTTCAAGTGGCTGCAATGATTGAAAAATTACCTCCTTCGTGGAGAGATTTCAAAAACCATCTTAAGCACAAGCGCAAAGAAATGAAGTTAGAAGATCTTGTGATTCGTCTCAAGATTGAGGAAGACAACAAAACAGCCGAGAATAAGTCTCTTGGAAATTCAACGATTATGGGAGCTAATATCGTTGAGGAGACTGCTCCAAAAAGTAAGAAAAGGAAGAGGTCTTCTGGACAGACTAAGGATTAGAATAAGAAGAAATTCAAGGGCAACTTCGACAATTGTAGAAAAGTGGGTCACAAAGCCCCTGATTGTCGTCTCCCGAAAAAGGATAAGAAAAAGGGACAAGACAATATAGTGGAGAAGAATGATGACATCGATGATTTGTGTGCAATGCTTTCGGAATGCAACCTAGTTGGAAATCTGAAGGAGTGGTAGATTAACTCTGGAGCCACTCGACATATTTGTACTGTCAAAGAAGCATTTGCGACTTACTCTACTGTTGGTCCCGAAGAAGAGATTTCCATGGGAAATACTACAACAACCAAGATTGAGGGTTATGGGAAGATATTCGTGAAGATGACTTCCGGCAAGGTGTTAATGCTCAACAACGTTCTTCATGTTCCTACTATTAGAAAGAATTTAGTTTCAACTTCTTTACTTGTTAGGAATGGATTCAAATGTGTATTTGTATCTGACAAAGTTGTTGTAAGCAAGAATGAAATATATGTTGGAAAGGGCTACCTCACAGAGGGCGTTTTCAAACTCAATGTAATGGTTATTGATAGTATTAATAAAATTTCAGCTTCTTCTTATTTATTAGAGTCAAATGATTTATGGTATATTCGTTTAGAACATATCAATTACAAAACCTTGAGGAAGTTAATTAATTTAGAAGTATTACCTAAATTCGAGTGTACTAAATCAAAATGTCAAATATGTATTGAATCTAAGTTTGTAAAACATCCTTATAAGTCCGTTGAAAGAAATTCAAATCCTTTAGACTTAATTCATACTGACATTTGTGATATGAAGTCGACACCATGTCGAGGTGAAAAAAAGTATTTTATAACTTTTATTGAAGATTGTACTCGATGTTGTTATGCTTATTTGCTTAATAGTAAGGATGAAGCAATTGAAGCATTTAAGCAATACAAGAGTGAATTGGAGAATCAATTAAATAAAAAGATCAGAATGATTAGAAGTGATAGGGGTGGAGAATATGAATTTCCGTTTACAGAAATATGTTTGGAATATGGAATTATCCATCAATCTACTGCTCCCTACACACCTCAATCCAATGGAATTACGGAAAGGAAAAACCGGACATTAAAGGAAATGATGAATTCTTTATTAATAAGTTCCGGATTACCGCATAGTTTGTGGGGGGAGGCTATCCTTACAGCTAACCAAATACTCAATAGAGTACCCCACTACAAAACGCAATCTATTCCATACGAAAAATGGAAAGGAAGAGAATCCAACTTGAAATATTTCAAAGTGTGGAGGTTTTTAGCAAAGGTACAAGTACCTTTACCCAAAAGGGTAAAAATCGAACCAAAAACTATGGATTGCATTTTCATCGGATATGCTACAAACAGTAAAGCATGTCGGTTTTTAGTTCATAAATATGATAATCCCAAAATTCATGTTAATACGGTAATTGAATAAGATAATACTGAATTCTTTGAAAGCATATATCCGTATAAAACTGAATACGAGTCGTTAAGTGAAAGACCTAAACGAACACGAGAAGAACCAAAGGAAAATACTCCAAGTAACGAAGATCCAAGGCGTAGTAAACGTCAAAGAACATCTACTTCCTTTGGACCAGATTTTGTGACATTCTTGCTTGAAAATGAGCCTCAAACGTTCAAATCAGCTATGTCATCTTCTGATTCAGTATTTTGGAAAGAGGTAGTCAATAGTGAGATTCAATCAATTTTGGATAACCATACATGGAAATTAGTTGATTGTCCTCCAGGAAATAAGCCTTTAGGTTCAAAATGGATCTTTAAACAGAATATGAAAGCTGATGGCACTATTAACAAATATAAGGCAAGACTTGTTGTCAAAGGTTATTGACAAAAGGAAGGCCTATATTACTTTGACACTTACTTGCCAGTAACGAGGATAACATCTATTAGGGTGTTAGTGGCACTGGCAGCCGTGTATGGTCTTGAAATCCATCAAATGGATGTTAAAACAACTTTCTTAAATGGAGAATTGGAGAAAGTGATTTACCTGGAACAACCTGGGGATTTTGTGGTTCTGGTTAAAGAAAATAAAGTGTGCAAACTGGTTAAGTTACTTTATGGACTTAAACAAGCACCCAAATAATGCCATGCCAAATTTGACCAAACAATATTGGCAAGTGGGTTTAAAATTAATAAGTGAGACAAATGTATTTACATTAAAAGCACTCCAGGTCATGAAGTCATTGTTTGTTTATATGTTTATGACATGTCGATAATGAGCAAAAATATGGCGGATATAAATGCTACTAAATGCATGTTGGCTAGCAAATTCGACATGAAAGACTTAAGAGTTGCTGATGTGATCTTAGGAATCAGAATTCACAAGACTCCACAAGGTCTAGCATTATCACAGTCTCACTACATTGAAAAATTACTTGACAAGTTCACGTATTTGGATTTCAAAATTGCCAAAACTCCAAATGACGTGAGTTATGCACTTTAAAATAATGAAGGCGAAAGTGACTCACAATTGGACTATGCAAGAGTATTGGGAAGTTTGATGTATATCATGAATTGTATGCGGCCAAATATAGCATGTGCTATTAGCAAACTGAGTCGATTTACAAGTAATCCTAATCAAATACATTGGATGGCAATGAAATGAGTTTTGGGGTATCTGAAACGTACCCAAACTGATGCTTTGCATTATAACAAATATCTCTTCGTGATCGAGGGATATAGTGATGCAAATTAGATCACCGGATCATCTGAAGTTAGATCCACGAGTGGATATATTTTCACAATTGGGGGTGGAGCAGTGTCTTGGAAATTATCCAAACAAATGTGCATCGCCCATTCTACAATGGAATCTGAATTCATAGCTTTAGACAAGGCCGGTGAAGAAGCTGAATGGCTCCGGAATTTCTTAGAAGATATTTCATTTGGCCCAAACTTTTGGCACCTATATGTATACATTGTGATAGTCAAGCGGCAATAGTCAAGGTAGGGAGCGTTATGTATAACGGAAAATCTCGTCACATTCGACGAAGACACAATACCGTTAGACAACTACTCTCTAGTGATGTTATCATAATTGACTACATAAAGTCAAGAGATAACGTGTCGGATCCACTTACAAAAGTCCTATCTAAATAGGCAGTTGAAAGATCATCGAAGGGAATGGGGTTAAGGGTTAGGACAAGTCACATGGCGGTAACTCTACCTAGCAGACCGGAGATCCTACGATCTAGGTTCAAAGAGATCAAACAATGACGGTTCAACATTGTCAAATAACTCAACCCATTCTCGTGATGAAGACAATGTTCAAAAATCAGAGTAAAGCATTAAGGCTTTTTGATGAGTCAATAAAGCTTAAAGCTTTTTAATGATTTGCTAAGTCTGGCAGGAAATATTCAGATAGTGTATCTATAGGATTACATGATTAAAAATCACCTATGTGAGTGTGAAGTGTAAGCCGCTTCAAGGGGAATGAAAGTAAAAGCCCATTCTCTAAGCACTCATGAAACCATGCGGTGTTCTTGGCTGAAATGAACACAACCGTGAGAACCATAGATGGTTAAGGATTGATTGTGTGACTTATGTTGTTTAGGTATACAACAAAGCTTGAAAGTTCAAAAATATCAAATCTACCGATTGACCGAGTATATTCGATATAAGTTCACTACAGTAAGTTCAAAGGGAAACATACTTATCCAGATGCAATTAATCATTGCATGTAAATCACACAATCATCCGTGCATTCCTTTGTCTTATATCCATTCCCCATTCATGTGGGGGATTGTTGGAATTAAAAGACTCGTGAATGAGAAATGGAGGGAAGAAAGTAGAGGGAAAGTGAGTTCCCTTTTGCTTTGGAAAGAGCAAAGTGTCTCTCATTGGTGGTGGAAAGAAAAGTGAATGTGCTTATATTGAGAAAACACATCTCTTGGTGTTAAATGGGTTGGAAAGAAAGGAAGCCTCATGCCGTCGTCATCGTCGTCTCTTGTTCGGCTCGGCTCGGCTTCGGCTTCGGATTTGGTCAAAGATCGATTGATTGATTAATCTTTTTGGACAAAATTTCTTTTAATTAATTAATTAATTAGTTAAATTAATTAACAAAAATTCAACCTGGAATAACTCAGGACCTGCGACCCGACCCGGTCTGGTTCTTTTCCGGATTATTGTACGTGAAATGTTTCCACATGTTCCAACAACCATGGCTGTTTCTGAAAGGTTGCAAACCTTTTCAGAAACAGTGCCAGAAAATGGCTATAAATATGGCTTGATCAGAAAATTTACTGTTTTATTATTTATTATAGTAACACAGATTGGATAATAAAGTTTGCTCTACATCCGCCCCTGGGATAATGTGGGGCGTTGATTAAAATCATTAAAATGGTTAATGTTGCAGCAGTGATAATTTTAGTATTGTGTCGTATGTGTGGGCTTGCAGAGGAGCAGGAGTTACAGTTATAGATGCGACTGAGCTTAATATTTTAGTCCATTAAATATGTTTTATGGAGTAGTAATTATTAATTTAATATTTAATAACATAAAAAGATTAAAATTTTGAACCCAAAAAATTTAAATCATAACTTTACCTTTGGGGGTTGGGGGTTGGGGTGGAGTGGGTGGTGGTGGTGGGGCTTTGCATTTCGCCTTTGTAAAGGAAAGGGACTTCAATTCTTTAATCTATTTCATGAATACGTTAGTTTAGATATATTATTATGTTTTATACCGCAAATAACTTGCAAAATTAATTAAATTAGATACTAGAGAAATACCTAACAACTTATTATGTTTTATTTATTATATAAAAGGATAGGTGAAGGGAATTACAAAGTGGAAAATTAAACCCTTACTAATAAGGTAAAAATTCAGGTAATCAACCAATTGAGTTACTAAGATCCCCGACAACTTACTCTATTAGTTAATAGACATGAAACAAAAAAAAAGTGTTGACCTTCAATTTCTATCACGTTAGATTAAAGCCTCATCAGTTGCTTCTTTTTCCTTCCCGAAGGATTGTGTTTGACACTATAATTTGAGCATCATATTCAAATTCTTAAAGCGATAAGTGAAATGATCTAGAACATTATAAATTCCTACATAACTGATAAAGGGATAAATATATTCTTTAACATCTTCCCGCACATGTAATCCTGTTAGGAGACTGCGAAGTAGCCAAATAATCCTTTTTAGTGATGGAAGGCAAAGCTTGCCACCGAGCCAAATATTATTTAACCATCCACATAGCCATTCACCATCGATGTGAAAATTTTGTGCCTTGATATTTAAAGGTCTTGCCTTTGCCAATGACGCTTCCTTCGTAGTATGCTTTTCGTCGCTGCCTTGTTAAAAACCTTGCTAGAAAATCCTGATTGGGACAAAAATTGGACGAAGGAAAAAAGAGTACATCACATACTTTTAGTATTGGTAACATCCATCAACAATAATTCCTTTTTAGGTGAGACACGTTCCAATTGGGGGTAATTTGACCCCATCTTGATTTTCCAACTCGTACGACCCTTTTCGGTGATAGATGAAACCCGGTAAGGGTCTTCCCATGTTGGTCCCAGCTTCCCGGCATTGACTTCCCGAGTGCTCTGAGACACCCTTCTCAAAACCAAGTCTCTCACCTTTAAGTAACGGAGATTGGATCTACGATTATAATATCTTTCCATCATTTGTGTTTGAGTCACCATCCTCACGTATGCTAAGTCCCTGTGTTCCTCGAGCAAATCCAGCTTCATCAGCAATGCTTCATTATTTGCTTCTTCGTTTTTTCGGGAAAATCGTAAAGTCGGATCCCCTGCTTCTACCGGTATTAGAGCTTCCACGCCATATACAAGAGAGAAAGGTGTTTCTCCCGTGATCGACTTTGCTGTTGTTCGATATGCCCACAGTACTCCCGGTAGCTCATCGGGCCATTTGCCCTTAGCATCTTCTAACTTTTTCTTCAGGTTTTGAATGATTACCTTATTGGTTGATTTCGCCTTCCCGTTAGCACTTGGATGGTATGGTGAAGATGTAATTCCCTTGACTTTCAATTCTTCCAATAATCTGGTTACTTTTGAGCCTATGAAATGCGACCCGTTATCACAAGCAATTTTCTTCGATATTCCGAATCGGAAAATTAAGTGGTCCCATATCACTTTGCGTTCACCGATCTTTTGTAAGGTCCTGCTTCAACCTATTTAGTGAAGTAGTCAGTTAAAACTAAAAGAAATTGTACCTTTATGGGACTCGGTGATAGAGGACCAACTATGTTCATCCCCCATTTTATGAATGGCCATGGGAACAACACCGAATGCAGGAGTTTCGCCGGTTGGTGTACCAACTATGCATAACATTGACACTTGTAACACTTCTGAACGAATGTCTTTGCATCCTGTTCCATCCGAGGCCAATAATAACTTGCCCTGATTAACTCTTAAATGATAATAAAAGAGTTATTGATGAATATGTAACGACAGATCATGAATGCATTCTCTGCAATAGTCGCTCATTTAATGTTAGAGAATATTCCCTCATTGAATGTTATCTGATGGCAAACCCATGATTTCCTTCCGTTAACTGTGCTCCTTTTGGAATTTACCTAATGTCGATTACATTCGTTGTATTCGGTATTGGTTGTTGACTGACTTGACTTTTTCTTGCCTTCGATTGCACGTGTTATGCTACCATTCAACCATCTATTACAAACCTGTTTTACCCCATACACGAGAGAAAAGTGTATTCTCTAATGTCTTCCTGCACACATAATCTTGATTCTTCGGCTTACACATAATAAAATGGGATTTTTTCCATTCATAAATGGATATATGACCTTATGATTAGTGAAGAGTGCATTGTGAAAGATAAGGAGGGAAACGTCGACCAGAGCCGGATCCAAGATTACAATTTAATTGGTTCAACTTTGTACTGAACTAATTATACTATTAAAATATGATTTAATCTAATGTTTGTTGCTATTTTAATATATATATATATATATATATATATATATATATATTTTCTATACTGCGTGTCGAAAGTTATAGGTTCAAATAAATTTGTGGTTGAAAGGCTACATCCGTTCCTGGCACAGACCCTTATCAATTACTCAAGTCTTCGTCAGTTTCTACTTTCTATAAATTTAGCTCCATTTCTAATCTTCCATGTCGACTTGCCCATCTCTTCAATTATTTCCGTGTCATCTTCATATTAAAAAAAATGACGCAGCAAATTGAAGGCATTAAAATGAGAGTCCGGAACTAAAGTGTGGTATTTTTGGACTCAAGCGACCAAAATAGGTAAAAAAGGTAAAAAAGACCGGGCACCATAATATATATAGCTAGATGAATAACTACGCTATAGGTATAGCGCGCATATATACCGCGCTATACATAAATATTGGGCCTACCAATAATGCTTCTGCACTTAACTGATACTTCAATAATTCATAGGGGTATAGCGCACATATTTAAGGCGATATACATCAAATAACTGTACCCCCGAGCCAGTTTTTTCCTTATTAAAGAGTTTCAGGATTTTGTAAAAATCCATTCAGGATCCTTCAAATCTTCCGTAATATTTGTTCATCAAATATTTGTTCGTTAAGTTATTTTGCATTTTGTCATAATGTCCGAAGAGCGAAAAATTAGGGTTTCATTATATTTGGGGGGG
>AWOL01S0002862.1:17695-150792 GCA_000715115.1 Nicotiana otophora
TGGGGGGGGGGGGGGAGGGTGAGGTTGCGGTGGAGAATAACTCAGTATGCTATAGTTGTTCTCCACAGTGTCATGTTAAGTTGCCACTTATAATGGAGTACGATACATTGGTATCATTGTTATGTAATAAAATGAGTGTGAGCAAACATTCGATGAATATTAAAGTAACCAGAAGATATCTGTATTCTGTTACTTCGCAAGGGGTTGCTTGTTATGCTGAGTTTAACATATAAGATGATGAAGCTCTGAGAGATTTTTTGAGGACTCCGGATGAACACCGAGAACTTCTTGTGTTAAAAATGTTGGAAATGTACGTCAAGGCTGAAGATGTTCGCAATAATGGAGTTCCGCAAAGTAGGGATAACCCCAATCATCAGGTGGTTATTTTGGAGAAGTTTTAGCCGAACATGATACGAGTGAAAGAGTTTGGCCTTGTCTAAACTTATCTCCACAGGCGAATGAGGATCGAGGATATAATTTCTCCCCAAGTTTACATAATCCACAAGCCGAGTGGTAAACTTCAATTTTCCCTTGTGTTACGATGTTTATTTTTATGTATTGAATTTGTATTAACACTCATATATTCCATAAGGGGTACCGGTCAGATATAAATTTTACAAGTTATGAACCAACGGACAGTTGGAATATGCCTAGTTTTGGTGTGTTGGATCATGGTGGTCCATCCGGGAGTCATCACCAACAAGATAATGTGCATCATGGATATCAACACATTATAATTTGTAAGTGAATTGATAAAGTGTATATGTAAAGTTTGTATGAATTTGAGAAACTCATTATTTTAATTGTTGTGTAGTGAAAACAAGCAACTTGAAGGTCCTGTCCTTACTCAATTGCCCGAAGACGACATATTTAATCGGGATCTGGTAGATGCGTAGAGTCAGGAAGAGAATAGTGATTATGACTACAATGCTGATGAGTCTGGAGATGACACACCCTTCCTTGATGAGGGTGATGATGATGAGGACGAGAATGTTGAACCTGATTTGACGAGGGAGCATGCTTCAAATCCCTTTAGACCAACAGTGTACGAGTCCCATGTGCCGTTTCATTCAAGGGAGATTCCCTACCTTGATAATTTTTCAAGTATGCCGGATGTGGATAACCTCACAAGGGATCTTGACAAAATTCGGACAACAATGTGGGATGAATATAAAGCAACAATGTTGTCAAAGGGCATGCTTTTTGCTGATAAAGCGCGCCTAAGTAGGGCGGTGCAAATGTACAACATAAAAGAGTATCGTGAGATCGTGGTTCATGAGTCATCTCCGGACTTATACAAGGTTATTTGTTGTAGATGGTTTCAAGGTTGTAATTGGATACTGTGTGCGTTTAAGGTGAAAATAAATATGTGGGTTGCGGGTAAATATATTGGAACCCACAATTATGAAAGGAACACATTCAGTGGGAATCATTTTAACTTGAATGTTGACTTGATTTCTCCTGTCTTGATTCAACACATTGAAGCGTCCATAAGATACAAGATCAAAGAGTGTATAACATTTGTCCACTAGGTATATGGATGTGCCATTACCAAAAGAAAGGCATTTCTCGGGTGCAAACGTGCGTTTGAAATTGTTTATGGTAACTGGGATAAGTCCTTTTCCTCTCTACCCAGGTACATGGCCGCATTGAAACACTTTAACCCCGAGACTGTTGTTGAATGGAATCTTGATCGAAGTCCGAAAATACCAGAACACATATTCAGATATGTGTTCTTGGCATTTAAACCAGCCATTGATGTTTTTGTGTATTGTTGGCCGGTAATATCTATAGACTACACTCATGTCTATGGAAAGTATGATATTAATTTGTTGATCGTCGTTGCAGTAGATGCTAATGGAAGTATATTTCCCCTACCATTTTCTATTTGTGCCTATGAAAGCCAAGAGACGTGGACATTATTTTTGAACCACTTGAAGGAGCACGTTGTTAGACAACGTTCAGGTATTTGTTTAATATCTGATTGGTAAAGAGGTATTTTAAGTTCTGCACAGAATTTGCGTGCATGGCAGGAACTGTATGCCTACCACAGTTACTGTGTGAGGCACCTTAAGGCCAACTTCCAGAGGTCTTATCCAAATAAGGACTTGAATGATTTAATATGGATGGCTGCAACAAATCACCAAGAGGGTAATTTTAGGAAGCGAATGGAATTGATCAGGTAGGAAGACCAAGGAGCCTATAGTTGGTTGATGCGATATGAGCTTGACAAGTGAACTTTGCATGCGGATGGTGGTAGAAGATGGGGAATTCTGACTACAAATGTGTCAGAGCCTTTCAACGGGTTATTGAAGTCTGCACGTGGATTGCCTGTTACTGCCATGGTGCAGATGTCATTCAAAACGATGGCGGAGAGGTTTGTTAAATGATCTAGAGGTGCATCGTCATTGATAGAAAGGGGTGTTAAGAATTTATGCCAATACTAATGAAATGATTTGAGAAATACAGGAAGCAAGCACAATGGTATTCATTTTTGCTGTATTGCAACGAGCGAAATATTTTTGAAGTTCGCACTGCTATTCATCACAACCGGGGGAATAATACACACACTGTCAATGAATCCAGAAGGTTATGCTCCTACGGGAAATGGTCCATCTATCACATACCGTGCTCATATTCCATGAAGTTCTTTCAACATATAGGTTTCCCGACAACGAGGTTCATTGATAAAGAATATAGTGTTGCTGCATACTTAAACACTTATAGTGGACAGTTGCAGCCAGTGAGTGCTGAGCATTATTTGCCGCCAAAACTATTTAAAATGGTGTGTAACAAGGATTATGTGCGTCAATGACAAGTGCCAAAAAGAATGCATATACGGAACCAAATGGATGTTGGTGATACCATTTATGCGCGTAAATGTGGTATATGCTCGCAAACAGGATACGACCGTCGTAAATGTCCTTCAGCTGGTTTTGTTGTAGTAATTTGTTGTAATAAGTGTATGTACATGTTCATCTTGCAAAATATATGAAATAAAATTATATTTCCATTGGAGTTAAATCTAATTAATATTTAGCATTAATACTTCAGTACAACAATTTAAAATACACCCCAACAAGAAAAACAGTTCTCATTCGCTATTATCGTCGCTGTCTGGCACTATTTCATTGTCATTGTCTTCATCTTTTTCGTCAACATCGTGTACGTACCCTTCGGGACTGAGGGCATCTTAATCTAGGCCCCAGTTGACCACACATTTTGAAGCCATTTCATTGCTATAATCAATAAGACCACTTGCTTGATTTCTACAATAATATGGGACTCCTACGTCCAACGTATGTGGTAGAAACTTAGGTAGTCCCTCCCACTCGGCAACTGTTAGGAAAATAGCATAATCATTGTCTCTATGCAATTTCTCATTTTCTAATAAATCCCAGTACTGATCCTCTGTTCCTCCCAGGTAGCTAAGATCATCCATTGCATGATGAACAACTAGTGCCTTTTCCATCTCTAGAATCTCCTTCATCAAATGCCGAATCACTTCTGGTTCATCTTTGTGTGTGTTTGTTTGGAAGGTTGCAGACAGTGCTTGTGACATAATAAGCCCATGCCAGCGACATAGTACTTCATAATCACATCGTTTTGAGTAAAGGGAAACCCATTGTAGTTTTTTGCCCCAAATTCGCATACCTCAGGCTTTGTAGAATACGCTTTGCCCTCAATAATGTGCCCTGCAACTTTGAGATCAGTGCGTATATTGATAAGCTTATTTTCTAAGGAACGCAGAACACCATACCACTTGTTATCAACCAAATCAGTATAGCAACCTAGCATATTTTTGAAAGGCAGGGATCGATAGTGTTAAGACGTATTCCATGGGGATCTGTTGAACAACCTTCACCCTTTTGCCTCTTCTTGATCCACTTATCAAATGTTAGTGGCATTTTGGAAATCAATGGTTTGAAATCGATGTTGAAATCAAAGGCCTGTAAATACAGAGCTCTTGGTTCAGTTTAAGAAGCTTTCTTATATCCTAAAGAATCATTATCACGCGAAACATAGCGCGCCACCAATATGCGTTATGTGTATTGTCTTGTCGACCTGAAAAAGCTGCCGTTCTGGAAAAGCTGTCTTGTACCCTAAAGAATCATTGCCACGCGAAACATAGCGCGCCACCAATATGCGTTATGTGTATTGTCTTGTCGACCTGAAAAAGCTGCCGTTCTGGAAAAGCTGTCTTGTACCCTAAAGAATCATTGCCACGCGAAACATAGCGCGCCACCAATATGCGTTATGTGTATTGTCTTGACGACCTGAAAAAGCTACCGTTCTGGAAAAACTGTATTGTACCCTAACGAATCATTATCACGTGAAACATAGCGCGCTACCAATATGCGTTATGTGTATTGTCTTGTCGACCTGAAAAAGCTGCCATTCTGAAAAAGTTGGCTTGTACCCTACTGAATCATTATCACGCGAAACAAAACGCGCCCCAAATATGCCTTATGTGTATTGTCTTGTCGACCTGAAAAAGCTGCCATTCTGAAAAAGTTGGCTTGTACCCTACTGAATCATTATCACGCGAAACAAAACGCGCCCCAAATATGCCTTATGTGTATTGTCTTGTCGACCTGAAAAAGCTGCCATTCTGAAAAAGTTGGCTTGTACCCTACTGAATCATTATCACGCGAAACAAAACGCGCCCCAAATATGCCTTATGTGTATTGTCTTGTCGACCTGAAAAAGCTGCCATTCTGAAAAAGTTGGCTTGTACCCTACTGAATCATTATCACGCGAAACAAAACGCGCCCCAAATATGCCTTATGTGTATTGTCTTGTCGACCTGAAAAACTACCGTTCTGGAAAAGCTATCTTGTACCTTAATGAATCATTTTCACACGAAACATAGCGCGTCACCAATATGCGTTATGTGTATTAGCTGCCTATAAAAGCCTAGTGCATTTTAGTTATTATTTGCGCTTAACGAAACAATTTCCATTAATTTTTTATTTTTCTTGCATTACGAAATGACTGGACGCAATGACGTACCAAGTTATTATTGTGGCAAACACACGATTTTGAAGCCATGTTGGTCAAATTGCAATCTGGGGTGCAGACGCTGGATCTGTCAACAATTTGTAAGTTATTATTTTGGAAAAAAATGTTTGTTAATATTTTTTATATAACATGTTAATTAATAGTATTGTGTTATAATCCCCATTGGTAGGACAAAAATAAATGTGGATTTCAAGAATGGTATGATGAAACCATTAACCAGAAATACTACAAATCATATTGGCACTATGTTTGGAATATGACCGATGAATACGAACTCCAGATCTTTACACTACAACAACAACAACTTGCGGCAGTGAAGGAGAAACTAAAAGAGGCAGAAGAAGAAAAGCAATAAGTTGGAAGAGAAATTTAAGTAGTTGAAGCACAGAATAATGGGTGTTAGTGACTAAGCAAACACATGGATATGTTGAGTGCAGTATTTTATCTTTATGTTTTGCGTGTCATGTATTATCATTAATTGTACCGAATTTAAATTATGTTAAGTTATCGTTTTTTATTTGTGTTGTAGTATTAAACTAATAAATTACCCGAAAAATAAAAACACATGCGCAAATTATGTAAAACATAAATAATGTTGCTATTATATATTTAATATCATATATACAGATAATAAATGTCAATGTGTCTCATAACCAGTATGCTTTAAAGCATTGGCTGGCCTAAGACGCATACCATACCGCCCGGCTACACAATTAGGATCATCCTCATCACGTCGCCTCTTTATCGGAGGATGCGTTGCAGCATGATCGTCGATAAGGCTGGCAGACTTGGTAGAAGCGGTCGTCGGTCCAATAGTAACCTACAGAATAATAAGATATTTTAGTATATGAAATATAAATTACTAACATACGTGATAGATAAAAACTTTTTAATGGTCATACCATGGTCTCAGTGGGCTCCTGAATAAAATCAACCGTGTCCGGCATGTCAGTATCACACAAAGTGGCCTCCGTGACGGGCGATGATGATGTCTTAAAAAAAATAAAAACGCTTTAGATACTGATGACTAATTAATGAGATAAAAACAAATAGAAATAAAAGTAATACAAACAAACTTGTGCCTGAGTAGTGACACACTACTCAGTCAGAACATCGGGGTACACTGGAGTAGATGAAGTATGTGAAACATCCGCAGCAGCCCTCGATGATGTGCCATAACTTAGTCGTCGTCCACTATGCAACTCTCGTATCAGACGATCCTCAGCAACCGTCAATGGCCCTGGTAGATTAGGAAAATACTGATCCCATTCCTGCTACGTAATTGCCGTGCCCGCAATCAACAATGGAGCTGACGGGGTCAACTGCGAAGTCCCTAGCGATAGCTACGGGCTGAATGACGGCATATCATGAGGAGCATCGTGTGGCTTAGGGTGGTCACCCGGCTGGTCATCTCTAATATACCCCACGGGTGCCTCAACTCCCCCTTGCGGGGGACCCCGTCCTGGCCGACCACCACGACCTCGTGGGATACCCCTTCCTCTCTAGCCACGCCTGCAACGCCTACCATGTTGAGGCTTCACTGGTGGCCCGTGATGATAGTCCTCTGGTAGAACATAAGCAACCTCGTATCCTAATCGCTCATACTCCCGGGCACGCCTCAATGTCTGGGCAGCGAGATCTGTAACTTGACGGCCATACTCGTGCAAAGCTGCTACTCCCTCGCCGGTATGCTGCAGCATCTGTAGTCCCAGCTGGTAGAACTGATGTAATCCAATAGCCTGCATAACATGTCAAATAATAATTATGGAATGATAATTTAACATTATAAGTAAGTATAAGAAATAACATGCCAGTGCCTCATACCTCCCATCGTATGGAGTGTACCGACCACCAGCGTGAAGAATGCGATTCCCGACATGAAGTCGGGTAACGCTGCGATGCCAGCCCATGTACTCATTCTAGCCATCCATATGCTCAGGTGCAGGGGGTGGAGGAATCGGGTCATACCTCTGGTCCGAAACCTCAATTTGGGCCTCTAGCTAGTCTACGTATGTCTGGTCTACCCTGGAATGATCATCCCATTGGTAATGTGTCTTAAGCCAAGCGGGCGGGATAGGTACAAGCTACGGTC
Organism: Nicotiana otophora; assembly: GCA_000715115.1. Lineage (NCBI taxonomy): Eukaryota > Viridiplantae > Streptophyta > Magnoliopsida > Solanales > Solanaceae > Nicotiana > Nicotiana otophora. Next base: position 24,810 of record AWOL01S0002862.1, read on the forward strand.
TATCAAACTGGCGAAGGACTCGCTCGGTGGCATGATGCTTAACAATATCGAGACATATAATTTGGACAAAAGAGCTCCACATAGCTCGGCCACGGGAGAAATAATTAGGCAAACCAACTATGAGCGCGTCGTTGTATGGTCTCATATGAACTATTAATTAAACACAATAATTGTGAGTAAACGCAATACATATAAAGCTAGACCAAGTAAACTTAAGTATACATGTACCTGCGTGCCTTCAAGCTTACCTGTAATAGGGGAGATGATGTCGAGCCTCGACCTCGCGTTAGTAGCCTCGCCTATCAACCCACCTCCTAGCTAAAGGGAGAAACGGTGGAGATGGTGCATTTGGAGCGATGGGTGGTAGAGGTGTCTGGAACTGCAGGAACCGCTCCCAGGCCTAAACCTAATATACATTGTGGACATAAAATTTAAGTTATTATTTTACTATGTATGATATAATCATAAAAAGAATTGACTATGTATTCACCTGCAGCAGCGGCAAAAATCTGGCAACGTCTCTCTGGGAGCCCATGCTCGCCCGACATATCTGCTATACAGGTAACCTAGAACAGTTACACCCCAGCTGTAACCAGGTAAATCATCTAGCCTCTCAAGATAATGAAGAAATCTCAAGCTGAATAAGTTTCCCGAAGTGTTCGAGAATAATACACCACCTAACATCAACATCATTACTAATCTCGTGTACCGGTCTCAGTTGTTATTTATTGATACATCATATCATTGTTCCCAGTTAGTTTTCATAATATTGTGATTCCGTGAGTGAGACTGGGGAGATTGATGACTGGGTGAGGCTGAGAGCCTGATTATGAGTGACAGTTGAGGGATCGGGCTATACGTCGAAGCGGTTGTACTGATCTTATGATAGCGCTTGGGCTGTAGGAGCCCCTCTGGAGTCTGTACACACCCCCAGTGAGGGCGATTGATATTTTGAGGGATGGATCTTCCCTGGACATGGATCTTGTCCGAAGTACTTGATACCTGGAGATGGATCTTCTCCACAGGGCTGGATTGGCCTTCCTCGGTACTGGGTGACTTATAGTTTGTGATGTATATGTTCTGGGATGGATCTTTCTTGGGCCGTATGGACATCATACAGTACCGAGTGGTTTAGCATTCGAGAGTGCGAGCACATGAGGCTGACAACAGGGTGCATCGCATACAATATGTGCATTTGCATGTAGAGATAGCATAGTTATATTCTTTACACTGTTCGGATGTGCTTCACTTTACTGTTTTGAGTTGACTATTTAATTTGAAAGCATATCTACGTTTCTGTTCAGTTATTTCTATTTTATCTATACCGGTTGAGTTCGTCACACCTTTCAGTCCAAAGTTTGAACTTGTTACTTACTGAGTTGGATGTGCTCACGTTACTCCCTGCACCCCGTGTGCAGATCTAGGCATTTTTTGTCACGGTGGCAGTTGCTGATTACGGTGTCAGAGTTCGGAGACTACTAAGGTAGCTGCACGGCGTTCGCAGGCCTTGACTCTCCTTCTTTATCACCGGTTGTATTTTCAGTTAATTTCTCTAGACACTATAGTGGACTGTATTCTGATTTAGACGCTCATGTTCTTTGTGACACCCCGGTTTTTGGGATGGATTGTATCGTATTTTGGATATTTTTGTTTTCAAAAAGGCTTTCATAAATTATTAAATTGCTTCCGTCTTTATGTTTAAAGATTTTTCTGTGTTGAGATGTTGAGTTGTGGCTTGCCTAGTTCCACGATAGGCGCCATCACGACAGTTGGATTTTGGGTCGTGACAAGTTGGTATCAGAGCCTAGGTTACATAGGTCTCACGAGTCATGAGCAGGTTTAGTAGAATCTTGCGGATCGGTACATAGACGTCTGTACTTATCTTCGAGAGGTTGCCGAACCATTTGGAAACTTCGCATTCTTGAATTCTATTAGTGTGAATCTTTTGATTATGGTAAATAAATTTATGTTGTTCTAATTCTCTCACAGATAGTGAGGACGTGTACTACGGGGCGGGATGGACAACTACCAGTACCACCAGTCAGGGCTGCGAGAGGCCGAGTTCGCGGTAGAGGCCGCGGTAGGGGCAGAGGTGCAGCTCGCACCGCAGCTAGGGATGCACCTGCAGATTCACCCGTTGCCCCAGTTCAGGAGCAGCCTCCAGTTGTGGATGAGCCTGTGGGACCAGCTCAGGCACCACCTGTGCCCATTGTGATTCAAGGCCTTCAGGAGGCCTTAGCTGATGCTGACCCTGTGCACCAGCCTTGCTTAGGCTATCTCTATTCTGGCCGCAACAACCACTTCTCATGCAGGGGGAGGGACTTAGACTCCCGCCGCCCGCACATCAAAGCTGGTGGTACAGGGACTCTAAACACCGGGGGCACCACCAGCCCAACCGGTTGTATCTGCTCAGGACTATGTGGTTCCTGCTATGCCCGAGGATGAGCATCGTAGATTGGAGAGGTTTGAGAGGCTCCGGCCTCCATCATTTAGTGGTACAGATAGAGAGGATGCACATGGCATTTTGGACAGGTGTCAGAGGATACTCCATACAACCGGTATTCTAGAGACCAGTGGGGTCTCGTTCACTACTTTTCAGTTCTCTAGGGATACCTTCAATTGGTAGGAGGCTTACGAGAGGCGTAAGCCAGTCGGCGTAACACCCCTTCCCTAGCAGCAGTTCTTTGTTCTCTTTCTGGAGAAGTTCGTGCCTCAGTCCCACAGAGAGGAGCTGCGCATGCAGTTCAAGCAGCTTCGTCAGGGTGATATGTCCGTGACGCAATATGAGATGCGATTTTCAGAGTTGGCCCATCATGCTATCTGGTTGGTTCCCATAGACAGGGAAAGGATTAGGAGGTTCATAAATGGCCTCACTTTTCAGCTGCGATTGGTTATGACTAGAAAGAGAGTGTCTGGTGCTACATTTGATGAGGTTGTCGATATTGCTCGTCAGATTGAGATGGTTCACAGCCAGGAGCGAGTTGAGAGGGAGGCCAAGAGGCCTCGTGGACAAAGTGGATTTAGCGGTGTTCCTTCTAGGGGTCAGTTCCACCATGGTAGGGGTCGTCCTTTCAGTCATGCTCATACTACTCGCCCGGTTCACCATGGTGCATCCTCTAGCCATGGTGCACACACCTATCAGCAGGGCCAATCTTCATTCAGTGTACTACCATCTTAGAGTTAGTCTCATGCACCATCAACTCTTGGTTCATATGTGTCAGGACCTTCTACCAGTTATTTCGGTGCTCGAGGTTCCCTTCAGTTCCCACCGCCATTTGCAAAGAGAGGTTGCTTTGAGTGCGGAGATTTGGGTCATATCAAGAGGCATTGTCCCCGTCTTTCGGGAGGTTCATCTCAGCACAGGAGTCAGCCTTCGACTTCGGCACCAGTTACTTCACCACCCGCCCAGCCAGATCGGGGTGGAGCTCAGTCAGCTAGGGGTCGCCCTAGAGGGGGAGGCCGATCAGGTGGCGGTCAGGCTCGTTTCTGCGCACTCCCTGCCAGAACAGATGCCATTGCTTCGGATGCTGTGATTACAGGTATTGTCTTAGTTTGCCATAAAGATGCCTCTGTATTATTTGACTCTGGTCCCACTTATTCATATGTGTCCTCGCATTTCGCTCATTATCTGGATATGCCCCATGAGTCTCTAGTTTCACCTGTTCATGTGTCTACGCCGGTGGGAGATACTGTCATTATGGACTGTGTATATCGGTCATGTATGGTGACTATTGGGAGTCTGGAGACTAGAGTAGATATCTTATTGCTTAGTATGGTCAATTTAGATGTTATCTTGGGTATGGTGAGTTATCAGAGGTTTTGTTATATGGCTTAAAGCCAAGAGGGGGAGTATGCTATCTGTGATCTGATTGCACGATTTTGTACGGTATTAGTTTTTGGGCTGAGGCATACTTGTTGATTGGTTATGACTTGCAGAGGTTGATATCGGGTATGGTTTGAGTAAGAAAATTTCTTGAATGCGGGTTATATCGCACTTTATGAAAAAAATTATGAAATGATTAAATTGTTATTTTGAAGGTTGTAGTGCACACAGAGTGTGAATTTGATCAGTGGTGTTAAGGCAGGTTTACCCCTTCGAGCATTGTTGTGCTAATGCGGCACGTGTATTTCAGCCTATTTGGGCGGTGTAATTTAGAATCTGAAATTTACATTTAATGGTGCCGAGATTTGCGGTAATTTTGTATGATTATGGATTCTACATTTCAATATAAGAAAGAAAAGGGGGACAATTTTAAATTTACATAAGGTATTTTAGGAGTGAGCGTTACAGTTGCGGTACTTATGGATGTACTTAAGAAGAGTATAATGGATTACGGGCCTTATGGTGGTGTGGTGTTATGTTAGGGTGTCTTCTAGTAATCTTTGGGTAAGGATCGTGAAGTTTTGACAAGGAGAAGTATCAAATTGAGGTTAATTGAGAAAAAAACTCGAAGTAAATAGGACAACTGGTAGTAGGCTAGACCAGTATGGTGATGGCATGATAGATGTGGTGTGTTATACAGGATTAAGATTTATATGTACAAGGTGACAGTTCATTCTTGAAGGCAAGTTCACAAATTTTGGACAGAATGGCTAGTGTTGTATATTTAGATGAATGTTATAGTTTCTCGGTAATCCCTGAGAGGGGTGCGCGGTTGAAAGAGGGCATTGTGTTTTAATTACGGATGTTCATTGGTATTGCAGTACTGTCCTGGTTGATCGACTGCTGCTATTCAATTTTGCTATATGGCACGAAAGAATTTTCGAAGTATTCCTCGTGGGATGATCGTGTATGAGAGATGTATTAGACATTAAGGCGGTGGAGTTGGGATCAGATATGGGATTCGTGTGTTATATGGATTTGGAGATTGGGAGTTCTCAAGAGCAGGTTGTTTCCATGATTATGGACTGTGAAGTCGTGGTCGAAGCTAGCTAGACGATAGTATGTATTATGATTCAGTCATTATGGGCTTTCGGAGGGTTATTTACCCATGTGTGGGTGCCCGAAGTTGATTTGTTGGTCCATTGATAGGCCCAATTAGGATGTGTATTCTACACCGAGTCAGATTGGTTGGCTCCATACTGCTATTATTGAGGGATGTGCTATTCAGTTGTTGTTGATCTTATTTATGTTTTGATATGTTCGATGAGTTACATTTCTATGCTAGGAGGGGTTGTGATTCGTTGGCTGTATGCACCTATGGTGTAGTTCTATTTGGGTGATACATGAGTGGTTGCGCATTGGTTATGTTCTTTCGAGTTTGTGTGGCATTGTGTCATTTGCTTCTCCATGGTTATGGTAATGCACTTCGAGTACTTGATGCCGGATTGCGCGTGGTTATTGATTTTGAGCAAGGTGGCTGAGGTATTTCATATGGATCAGTGTTTGGATGGGGTCGCGCATTGCGGCATAGTTATGTTGAGATATGATCCTTGTTTAGGTTCGTATGTTATGGTTCTACGGTGTGTGATGGGTTCTTAGCATTGCATTGGGGTGGTACCCGTCGAGCTTACGAGACAATTCTCTTATTTGAGTCATTTTCGTGATTGAGTACATATGGAATGTTGCTTATCGGTGCATGGATTGCACGGGTTGTGGCTTTAGATAGTATCGGTATGGCATGTCAGTAGAGTAGCTGGTATTTGATAAGATGAAGTCGTCGGATCTAGGATGGGTGCTATCAGATTCGATTGTGTCATATTTGGAAGGATAATATCGAAAGCCGTCTTAGAAATTTGCTATGGTTCTTGTCGAAGGAGAGGGAGCTCCACGATTGGTAGATCTGATGAATGGTTACAAGTTTCTCGTGTTTCTTTCATCATCGGTGGTGTACGAAGGTTTTATAATGAAGTCTTGTTTGATATGAGGTTTATTACCGACATGGGGTTGTTTCGAGCAGCTACAGTGATTAGAAATCATTGCTTCGAGCATTTGAGGTATGTGGTACTTGAGTTTTGAGTATTTGAGTTATGGTTACGACTTTTGGTACAACTTGTTCAGACTTATACAATGTGTAAGTTGCGGGATTCTAACATTATAAGAAATTTCGGATGTTGAAAATTGGATTCTAAGGCTTGTGTAGAATTAAGAAATTTTAGTTATGTGGTGTTATCAGACCTATATGGGATAGGGTGACGTGGGATCACCCCGAGGTACGTGCGTGGTAAGATGAAATAGTGATTTGGTGGCTTGGAAACAACTCTTGGCACGTTCGAGGACAAACATATGTTTAAGTGGGGATGGATGTAACTACCCGACTGGTCGTTTTGAGCGTATTAGCCCCGATCCCCTATTTAATGCATTCCCCGTATCTGTTTTTGCTTACGTGACTTGCCGGGAAGGGCTTATTTTGGTTTCAGAGTGTTTTGGGATACTTAGCTTAAGTCTTAGGATTTTGACCGTAGTTGGAATGGTATGAAGACGACTCCAAAATGGAGTTCTGTCGGTTCCGTTAGCCCTGTTGGGTGATTTTGGACTTAGGAGCGTGTCCGGACTGTGAATTTGAGGTCTGTATCTAATTTAGGCTTGAAATGGCGAAAGTCGAATTTTTGGGAAGTTTGACCGGGGGGTTGACTTTTTGATATCAGGGTCGGATTTCGATTCTGGAAGTTGGAGTACGTCCGTAATGTTGAATATGACTTGTGTGCAAAATTTGAGGTCAATCGGACGTGGTTTGGTATGATTCAGCATCGTTTGTAGAATTTAAAAATTTCGAAGTTCATTAAGTTTGGATTGGAGAGTGATTCATGTTTTTGATGTTATTTGATGTGGTTTGAGGATTCGACTAAGATCTTATAGTGTTTTGGGACTTGGTGGTATGTTTGGTTGAGGTCCCGGGGGCCTCGGGTGAGTTTCGGATGCTTAACGAATCACTTTTGGAGTTTGGAAGATAGAAGATTTTCTGGTGTTTTGTTGCAGACATTTTCTTCATCGCGTTCACGAGGGAGTTCTCGCGTTCGCGTAAGGCATCTGGGACGGCCAGCTGAGTTACTATTTGCGTTCGCGATGTGGTTCCCATGTTCGCGAAGATGTAGAACCTCGAGGCTATGCGTTCGCGACATGGTCCTCGCGTTTGCGGAGAGGAAAGAGTAGATGGAGCATAAGGCATTTAAGCCTACGCGTTCGCGAAGAGGGTCCCGCATTCGCGTAGTGTCCGCCAGTGAAAGGTGCGCGTTCGTGAGAGGTCACTCGCGTTCGCGAAAGAGGAATTATGGTCAACATTTTTTTGTTCAATGCGAACGCGAGGCTTTGACCGCGTTCGCAAAGAAGGAACTAACTTGGCAGATATAAAGATTCAAAAACGAAAGTTTGGCCATTTTTATCAAAACTTGAGTTTGGGAGCTCGGATTTGGACGAAATTTCGAGGGATTTTTAGAGACATCGATTGGGTAATGATTCTACACTTGATTTTGGTTATATCCCACTAATCTATCATTAATTTTATCATTTAAATTTCGGATTTGGGTTAAACATTGGGAAACAATGGGAAGAAGTTCTTCAACTAATATTTTGGGTTTTGATTGGGATTTTGACATCGGATTTGGATAAATTTGGTATGGTTGGATTCGTGAGTACATGGGCTTTCAGGTTTGTGACTTTTTGTCGGATTTTGAGACGTGGGCCCGGGGCCAGCTTTTGACCAATTTCGGATTTTGGATTGTAATTTTGTATTTTTCTTGTGGAATTGATTCCTTTAGCCTATATTAATTATCTCGTACTGCTTGTGGCAAGATTCAGGGTGTTTGGAGACTGATTCGAGGGGCAAAGGCATTTCGGAGTAGGATTTGCTCGGTTTGAGGTAAGTAACGCTTTCAAACTTGGTTCTGAGGGTTCGAAACCCCGAACTATGTGCTATACGATTGATATTGAGGTGACGCACATGTGAAGCAATGGGCGTGCGAGCGTGCACCGTGAGAATTGTGGCCTGGTTGATTCCATGGCACTGTATAGTGACTCTATTTTGTTGATATCCGTGTTTTCATCTTGTGATAAAGTAATTGAGCTGTCAATCATGCTAAATATCATGTTTAGGATTTATGGCGATACTGTTGGGACCTCTAGTGGTTGTTTCTTGTTGTCATCTCATTGATTTTATTGATATTATGTACTCAGTCATGTTCATGCATTTTATCTCATATCTGCATCTCAGTTGTTATTTATTGATACATCATATCATTATTTCGGGCTAGTTTTCATAATATTGTGAGCCTGTGAGTGAGACTGGAGAGATTGATGACTGAGTGAGGCTGAGAGCCTGATTATGAGTGATAGTTGTGGGATCGGGCTGCACACTGCAACGGTTATACTGATCTTGTGATAGCGCTTGGGCTGTAGGAGCTCCTCCGAAGTCTGTACATATCCCTAGTGAGCGCGGTTGATATTATTGAGGGATGGATCTTCCCTGAACATAGATCTTGTCCGAAGTACTTGATACCCGGAGATGGATATTCTCCACAGGGCTGGATTGGCCTTCCTCGGTACTGGGTGACTTATAGTCAGTGATGTATATGTTCCGGGATGGATCTTCCCTGAACATAGATCTTGTCCGAAGTACTTGATACCCGGAGATGGATATTCTCCACAGGGCTGGATTGGCCTTCCTCGGTACTGGGTGACTTATAGTCAGTGATGTATATGTTCCGGGATGGATCTTCCCTGAACATAGATCTTGTCCGAAGTACTTGATACCCGGAGATGGATATTCTCCACAGGGCTGGATTGGCCTTCCTCGGTACTGGGTGACTTATAGTCAGTGATGTATATGTTCCGGGATGGATCTTCCCTGGGTTGTATGGTCCATAACAGTACCGAGTGGTTGAGCATTCGAGAGTGTGAGCACATGAGGCTGACATCATGGCGCATCACATATAGTATGTGCATTGGCATGTAGAGATAGCAGAGTTATATTCTTTACACTGTTCGGATCTGCTTCACTTTACTGTTTTGAGTTGCCTATTTAATTTGAAAGCATGCCTACGTTTTTGTTCAGTTATTTCTATTTTATCTGTACCGGTTGAGTTCGTCACTACCTTTCAGTCTAATGTTTGAACTTGTTATTTACTGAGCTGGATGTACTCACATTACTCCCTACACCTCGTGTGCAGATCCAGGCATTTTTGGTCACGACAGCAGTTGCTGATTGCGGCGTCAGAGTTCGGAGACTACCAAGGTAGCTGCACGGCATTCGCGGGCCTTGACTCTCCTTCTTTATCACCAGTTGTATTTTTAGTTTATTTCTCTAGACATTGTAGTTGACTGTATTCTGATTTAGACGCTCATGTACTCTGTGACACCCCGATTTTTGGGATGGATTGTATCGTATTTTGGATATTTCTGTTTTCAAAAAGGCTTTCCTAAATTATTAAATTGCTTCCGCCTTTATGTTCAAAGATTTTTCTGTGTTGAGATGTTGAGTTGTGGCTTGCCTAGTTCCATGATAGGTGCCATCACGACGGTTAGATTTTGGGTCGTGACATCCATCAACCGGCAGACCAAAAAGAACCTCCACGTCTTCAAGCGTGATGTTAGCCTCGCCGATGGGTAGATGAAACGTGTGCGTCTCCGGTCGCCACTGCTCTATTATAGCCGTGATCAACGCCCAGTTGAACTGCAATCGACCGATCTCTATGATCTGTAGAAACCCGTATCCTGAAGGCGTCTAACTATACGGGGATGGTGTGGGTGGGCCCTAATGAACTCTCACATATCGTATATACGTCTGGCGTGGAATGTCTGGGAGAAACACTGCGCATCCCATACATATGAAGGCCTATGCTCAGCCTGTAGCAATAACAGCTCTAGCGATGCAGGTCCGGGATGCACAGGCGGAACCTCCATGACTGTAAATTGAACAATATTAATTAAAGTGTTTTTCTTTTCAATTGCTTAACATATTTAAATATATTGCAATATCTTTAATATTAAAATTTATTCAATATTTTTACTATATTGTTACTTAGGTTGATACATTTTCTATATTATAATTTTATATGTTAATTCATTATTTTATATGTTGGTTTATCATTTTATATGTTAGTTTATCATTTTATATGTTAGTTTATTATTTTATATGTTACTTTATTATTATTTTATATGATAGTTTGACTATTTTATATATTTGTTTAATATTTTATATGTTAGTTTCTTATTTTATATGTTAATTTATTATTTTATATGTTGGTTTATCATTTTATATGTTAGTTTATTATTTTATATGTTAATTTATTATTTTATATGTTAATTTATTATTTTATATGTTGGTTTATTATTTTATATGTTAGTTTATTATTTTATATGTTTGTTTGATAAATATTGTTGTTTTTAATGTTATTTTCTTACGTTTGTTGACTAGAATTCAAGAGAGTTTGTGTTTGAACTATCATCTTTTTAAAGATATTTTTGGGTTTAAAATATAATTAAATGATTAATTTCAATAACTACAAAGAAACTACGCTAAAGGGCACTATATTTTACTACGCTAAATGACACTACATTATAAATACGGGCACTACATTAAATTACGGGCACAACATAACACTACATGGAACTAAACAACATTAAAGTCACATATTAATATATGTACAACAATAACATCTAAATAAGATTAATTATTCCTAAAATAATAATTTATCTATTTTACTAATCTTTTAGCACATAATAATCTAGTCCGGATAAAAAATAATAAATTGATTTAATCACAAAACAATCACGAAAATACATACACCACAGTAAAAAATAACTAATAAATATTTTTTATAACAACTAAAAATATTAATTATTCATAAAATAACAATTTTTCTATTTTATTCATTTGTTTAGCACACTAATAATATAATCCGGATAAAAAATAACAAATTAATTAAATCGCAAACCAATCACGAAATAACATAGAATACAATAAAAAATAATTAATATGCAATTTTTTATACACGAGTTTTAACAAAAAATAAGTCGAAATACCTCGATTTTAATTTTTTGGAAAGTTGAAGATTTGATGATTTGGAGCCAAAACGAGCAAACTATTACGTGATAACGCCTTAGATATGTTAGCTTGCTACAATACCGAGAATATACTTTTTGTGGGACCAGTGGGATCCAACCGAGCTTTTTTTCTTTAAAAATGGGGGGTGGGGGTGGGGGTGGGGGGTTACTGGTTCGTCTAGTGGGGAAGAAGGTCACGTTTTTTATATATGTATAGCGCCCATATATACCGCGATATACCTTTCCGTTATTTTAGTTCAAATAAAGCGCAGTTATTCACCGTGCTATACCTTAACAGACAAACGTACTGTTAAGGTATAACGCGGTGAATAACCGCGCTATATATATTATGGTGCCAATCTTTTTTTTTTAACCTATTTTGATCGCTTGAGTCCAAAATATCACACTTTTGTTTTGGGCTCGTTAAAACGAGCCCTTTGTGCTCAAGCCGTCACTCAGATCAGTCATATCACTTCTTCATTTATCTTATCCAAATACTATTTTTCAATATTGAAGCCATTCTTGAAAAAAGAGGGCAGTAAATATACACATCAAGAAGTGGATCCGATTCATACATGTTTTACAAACTATTATTTGGTAATGAACACGTTTATATATAATATATTTCCATGCTTTATAAACTACTGGATCCGATTCATACATCAACCCTTCACACTGATACAATTGTGCCCTGCCTTAGTAATCGCATAGGCATCCCACAATAATGCTGAAAAGTCTAATTTTTTTAGGAGTAACTGGAAACAGTAGACTGCAATAATTCTATTTTAAAATAACAGAAAAGAAATCACTATACAAAAATTAAATTCTTGTTGCGTTTCTTTTTCTTTTAAGAACATTTAAATTATGAAGGGTTGCTGGTGACGATTTTATTTTAAAATAACAGAGAAGAAATCTAAGCTATAAGTCCCGAAAAAATGACTCTGTTATAAAATAAAAACTGTAAAGTAAAGAAACCGGAGATAAGTATAGAGAGAAATTGATGTATTACTCAACTTCAAACTCATATACATAATGAACTGAAATCTCTTCTATTTATAGAAGAAAGGAAGTTGTTCTGTAAGCTGCTACTGCAAGCTGCTTGTAAGCTCCTACTTCAAGTTACTGTGTAAGCTGATATTGCAAGCTGTTGTATAAGCTGTTTGTAAGCTCCTAGTGTAAGCTGTCGTGTAAGCTTCTTATAAGATGTTATTGTACCAGTTATAGATAATCTTTTACAGGAGTAATAATTATCCACAACGGAGTTGTAACGATCCGACCGGTCGTTTTGAGCTCTAGCGCGTCGTTCAGCGGTTTGAGGCCCTGAGAAGCTTCACTTCAGGTATTATGACTTGTAAGCGTGGTCGGAATTTAATTTCGGGAAGTTCAGAGTTAATTTGGAAAGAAAAATTCAAATTTCGGAAGCTTTAAGTTGGAGGAATCGACTAAAGTGTGATTTTTGAGTAAACGACCCCGAAATCGGGATTTGAGGTTCCAACAGGTTCATATGATGATTTTGGACTTGGGCGTATGTCCGGATCGATTTTTGGGTGACCCGGGAGCATTTCGGTGCTTATTATGGAAAATTGGTATTTTCGAAGAATTTCATAAATCTGGGTTGAAGTGCATTTTAATGTTTTCGATATCCGTTTGGGATTTTGAGTTTGGGAATAGCTCCGTATCGTGATTTTGGTATGTGGAGCACGTCCGAAAGTGGATTTGGAGGTCCGTAGGTCATTTTATTGTCATTTGGCAAAAATTAGAAATTTGAAGGTTTTTTAGATGTTTGACTGGAAGTGGACTTTTTGATACCGGGGTCGGAATCCGATTTTGATTCTGGAAGTTGTAATAGGTCCGTAATGTCGGATGTGACTTGTGTGAAACATTTGAAGTCAATCGGACGTGATTTGATAGGTTTCGGCATCGAATGTAGAAGTTTGAAGTTCTAAGGTTCATTAAGCTTGGAATGGGGTGCGCTTCATGAATTCGACATTATTTGATGTAATTTGAGGTGTCGAACGAGTTCGTGTTATGGTTTTAGACTTGTGTGAGTGTTTGGTTTGGAGCCCCGGGGGCTCGGGTGAGTTACAAAGTAGATTCAGTGTTTTTTGTTAAGAAGTTGGATTGCTGGTTCTGGTATGATCGCAATTGCGATGTTTTGGTCGCAAATGCGACCATCGCATTTACTAGGCAGTGTTCGCATTTGCGAACCTGTGCTGCTGAGGGAATGGATCGCATTTGCGACAATATGGTCGATTTTGCGAACCCTGAAGAGTTCGCATTTGCGAACTCTGTATCACATTTGCGATGAAGGCCAGCTCTGTCAGGGGTCGCATTTGCGATGCTTTCTTCGCATTTGCGAACCCCCTGTCACAAAAGCGACATTTGCGACTGGAGCCAAGGGCTTTTTATTCCGAGACTTAGCTCATTTCCCTCATTTCCCACTTGGACTTGGGCGATTTTTTGAGAGCATTTTGAGAGGGGGTTCCATCATCATCAAAAGGTAAGTGATTTCTTCTAGTTGTGAGTTAAATACAAGATTTATATATGGATTTAGACATGAAATTTGTAGAAATTTAGGATTTGGAAGAAAAACCTAGAAATTGTTATTTTTGGATACGAGATTGGGCATGGAAGTGGAAATAAATTATATATTTGAGTTCGTAGTGCTATGTGTAGTGTTTGTCTTCGAATATTTTCAGAATTCGAGCACGTGGGCCCGAGGGTTGCTTTATCGATTTTCGAGCGGAGTTGAAAATTGTTATAAATTGATTAATTAGAGTATATTTTGATTGGGTTGCATCTTATTTGACTAGTTTTGGAGCGACAGGCATCTGTTTAAGGTGTTAGAGAGGCTTTGGTGCCGGTTATAGAATTTCGGAGCGAGGTAAGTCTCATTTCTAACCTTGTAAGAGGGAATTAACCCCATAGGTGAATCAAATCATTATGTGCTTCTATTTGTGGGGGGGTTACATACGCACTGGGTGACGAGAGTCCGTGCGTAGCTACTATTATGCTTATGTCCAGGTAGTCTAGGACCCATATCATGTTGTACTTGCGATGTTGCGCCCTACTTGTTAATTTAATTCTTTATAACATTTAGAAACTCGATAAAGGAATTATAAAAAGGTTAAACTTCATTTACTTGATCGTTAAATGAAGTTTAGAAACTCGATAAAGGAATTATAAAAAGGTTAAACTTCATTTACTTCATTTACTTAGACAAGGTGGGTTGCTCTGATGGTAAGCACCCTCCACTTCCAACCAAGAGGTTGTGAGTTCGAGTCACCCCAAGAGCAAGGTGGGGAGTTCTTGGAGGGAAGGATGCCGAGGGTCATTTGGAAACAGCCTCTCTACCCCAGGGTAGGGGTAAGGTCTGCGTACACACTACCCTCCCCAGACCCCACTAGTGGGATTATACTGGGTTGTTATTGTTGTTGTACTTGATCGTTCAATGGGAATTTGAAATTCTTGGAATATTTGCCCCTTAATAAATATTGAATTAGTTGTTTAATGTGTTTTTCTCTTTTGTGGAGTGGGCCGAACGCCTCGATAGAAGATAGATGTATCTATGGTTCGTGCCGTTCGACCCTCAGCAGTACATAATTTAAATATTTATGTTGGATCGGGCCGTACGACCTCCACATGATTTGCGCATGATTAAATTGTTTGCTTTGGAATTTATGATAATTGATATTGCTTCATTGGCCTGAGATACAAAATAATAAATGATGAAAAATAAATTTGGAAATTTCTTATTAACAAAAGAATTGTTTACTTATTTCATGATATTGAGCTTACAACCGTTCTACGTAATCCATGCTAAATTATATCATTGGTATTTTAATTATAGCCCATAGTAAGTGTCGGAGCCGACCCCTCGTCACTACTTTTTCGAGGTTAGGCGGGATACTTAATGGGTATGCGTTGATTTACGTACTCATACTATACGTGCTGCACATTTTTGTGCAGGTACATATATGTCTAGTGGCCTTGTGGGTGCAGATGCGCGGTTTAGCGGGGAATTAGGTGAGCTGCACTCTATACTACGATCCGCAGCTAGCAGAGTCTCCTTCAGAGTATTTATATTTTTTCTGTCCAATTGTATTCCGGACGGATGCTGTATTTTATTTTACATTCCTAGTTGATGCTCATGCACTTGTGACACCTGATTTTAGGGGTGATTATGGGTTGTCTGTATTTAAATTGTTAAAAATATTAGTATTTACTCTGTAGATTCCATCTTTTACTTTCAATTGAAGAAATATGATTTCAAAAATATTAAAATGAGAACCAAATTAATTATTTATTTTTGGGCTTGCCAGACAGCGGTGTACGACGCCATCACGACCTTTAATGAATTTTGGGTCGTGACAGGAGTGCCGAAATGATAAGCTTCTTCAGGAGGCTTATTTCCAACAGAGTACTAAATATATAAACATATTTACGGCGGAGTCCAATATGGATAAACTTCTCCAGGAAGCTTATTTACAATGAAGTACTAAATGGACATCCATAATATAATATATTTATAACACTCCCCCTTGGATGTTCATTAAAAGATAATGTGCCCCATTAAAATCTTACTATAAAAAATCCCGTGGGAAAATATTCTGGTGAAGGAGAAAGAGTACACATATCAAGTAATACGCATTGCTAGCTACGTCATTAAAACCCTTATAAGGTTTCCTTGTGGGAAAAACCTTAGTAAGGAAAAAAGAGTACAACGCGTATTTTACTCCCCTTCATGAAAACTTTATTTCAAATATTGAATCTCCGTATTCCAATCTTGTATACTATATTCTCAAAAGTTGAAGTTGGTAAAGATTTAGTGAATAAATATGTTAGATTGTCACTTGACGGATTTGCTGCACAATGATATTACCATTCTTCTCGAGATCATATGTGAATAATAACTTTGGTAAAATGTGTTTCATTCTATCTCCTTTTATGAATCCTCCCTTTAATTGGGCTATGCATCCGGTATTGTCTTCGTATAATATTTTGAGTTTTTTTTATCACATTCCAACCTACATTTTTCTTGAATAAAATGAATCACTGATCTCAACCATACGCATTTCCTACTTGCTTCATGAATAACTATTATCCGAGCATGATTTGAAGAAGTAGCAGCAATAGATTACTTTGTGAAGCACGATGATATGACAATACCTCCACATGTAAGCATATACCCGATTTGAGATCGAGCTTTATGGGGATCAGATAAATAACCCGCATCTGCATAACCAATATGATCTGCACAACTTTTGTTAGCATTAGCAAGATACATAAGTGCACCAATTGCACCGAGATAGAGTATTTCAGGACCAAGAAGTTCCTCATCCTCTTCTGGAGGTCGGAACAAATACTTATTCACTTCAAGTGATCGAACACCCATTGGTATACTTAATGGGTATGATTTGTCCATGTAAAAGAGGTTAAAGACCCTTTCTATATAAGCAGATTGATGGATAAAGATCTCGTCTGCTAAATATTCAATTTGCAGACCAAGACAAAATTTTATTTTTTCAAAATCTTTCATCTCAAATTCTTTCTTATTCAATTGCTTTTTGGAGCTCTTCTAGAATTCCAACAAGATTTATGTCATCAACATAAACAAGTATAGCAAATTCTGAAGCCATTTTCTTTATAAAAATACATGGACAAATAACATCATTTATGTAACCTTTTTTAAGCAAATATGCACTGAGGCGATTATATCACATGCGCCCAGATTGATTTAAACCGTACAAAGATCTTCGATACTTTGAACTATATGCTTTAGGCATTTTAAATCTTTCAGGGATCTTCATATATACTTAATCAAATGAGCCATATAGGTTATGACTTCCATTCAAATGGCATGACATCTTCAAGAATCTGGACTACAAGTTCGATCCTCACAATCTTTTACAATATTGTGAACTATATTGTATCAAATATATCATCGACGATCTTTTTGTATCGGTTCGTAAGCGACATAACTTGTTGAGATCTCATCACTTTCTTTATTTTCAGGTACTTGAACTTCTTATGGAGTTTCATAAAATGTTATGTCATGGGCTCTTCTAGAGCTCATTCCTCCTCATTATGATCATTTTGATCATTTGATCCTATCATTTTTCAAGTATTATTACCTTTGGAACCGATCGGTTTACGACGCTTCATGCGTGCAGTAAACTTTATCCTTCAGGGACTTTAATTTTAATAGGAGCATTTGCAGCTGAATATGATATTTAATTTTGGATCACCAAATGCTTCTGGCATTTGACTTGAAATAATCTTCTAAGTGAGGATCATATTAATGATAATTCGATTGATATAACATATTTTCCAACTGTTTATTCTATCCCCCAAAAATTAGAAAAACTAACATATATCCCCAATCTTCTTTGTGAAACCTATCTTTGTGCATTGTGGTAGAGAAATTAATCATATACCACACATCAAAAGTTATTAGACAGTCAAAATATTTGGTTTCTGATCCTAAACCAATTGTGAGGGAAGGACTTATCATATTTTGTTGGTCTGATGCATACAAGTGCTGCTGTATGCAATTTAGAAAATCTTAGACCAACACATGAAACTTTATTCTCATAAGCAATAGTTTAGCCATTAATAAGAGGTATTCAATGCTAAACTAGCTTAGATATAAACCAACATCATCAAGATGAACTATCTTGATTTTATAATCTGAAAATTATGCTCTTAATTAAGAAAAACAATTTCAAATGCCAAACTACAGGTTGACAATAAACACATATGTAACCAGCTCATATATGTATCTATAAGTGGTTCACATGTTAGGTGAATGGGTCCATATTCACCTTTTATATATTCTAGAATTTAGGGGTCTTAGTCCCAACTTTAGCTAGTACAATCAATTTATTATGAGAACAAGCAACACAAGAGAATTCTTGAAGAAGCTTCTAGCTCTTCAGTATGTGCTTATCTGAATTCTCAAATAGCTCATTTAAAAATGGCAAATCAAAACTTCAAGTTTATCATGGCATGTGTTATCTCTTAGTAAACTTATGGTTTACTATCGCATAAACTTTTGCGCTAGGAAGCTTCTAATTTACTGTGGCTATTGTTGTATCAATAAATTTCTGATTTACTATATCTACTTTTGTCTCGGTAAAATTTCTGATTTACTGTGACTGCTTTTGCATTAGTAAACTTATGGTTTACTGTGATACGTGATATAGAACAAATTGAAGAATAAGGCGAGGTCACTTCTCACATACATATTATTTTACCCCCTATGATTGTGGAAACATAAAGATTTTCAATCTTCCAATCATTTGTAGTCTCAATTTGATAGCCATTCGTATTGTTTACTACAACATATGTTTTGACCATAATCATATAATATGAATGGCATATTTGTATATAATCTCTCCGAGAGCCTTCGTTTAATATCCACAATCTAATATCTCCCGGACACCACTGGTGTCATGTGTCTTTTAGACAAACAACTAGGTCTTCAGGAGTTGTTGATACAATTTGTACTATCAAATATTGTTCAGACACTTCTGGTATCATGAGAATAATCAAATGGACAATATAAAGGCAATTCTAAATTTATAAATGACAAAAAGTAAGAATTTTAATATTTCTATCACTAACTTTGTGACAAATATCTCATTCAAGGAGAAATACCATTAACATCTGGATATTTTGTATCAATGCGGCAACCACATAGTCATTGCATCCTTTAAGGAAAGGTACACGAGTTGTTATTTTCTTCTGAAAACTCAATAACTAACCATAATATATTAATATTATTTGTAGTAGAAAATATTCTACAAAAATGCTTTTGTCTTAAAATGATACTTAATAAAATTATTCAAGATGTTTTACGTACAACAGGTACGTGCGGCAATGATCTTTATGCCACAAAAATAGTATTTATATCCTTTGTTATTCTACCTCTTCAGGAGGTGAGTTGTGATATTTACACCGCTTTATAATATTTTTATGCTTCAGGAGAAAATTTCAATTATTTACTACTTCAGGAGCAAATTTGAAGCACAAAATATTAAGGATATGTTCTCTTAATCGTATTACCTCTTTTGCAGGTGAGTTGTGATATCTTCACAACCAAGAGCGTGTTCATATTTCAAGCTTTATTAATATTGCCCCATTCACTTCAGGAAATAGATTATTATTTATAAAAAAATCTCATCCTGGGAATAGAATATAATTATCAGAACATGCGTTAACCATATTATATTGTGATGCTTCAAACCTCTTTTTAAGATATTTGCGACTTCGGTAGAAAATCGAGGCATGTATGTAATATGGAGAATTTTTCTCTAACTTATCTTCAATTGTAACCATAACAAGCCTAAATTACCACTTCTGGTGGTCATAGGTATATACCACTTCTGGTGGTTAACAAATTTAGTTACAATGAGAAACACGAAACATTGCCACTGCTGGTGGTTATATTTTTTGCAAACTCTACTGGAGTTTAAGTAGACCTTTTATTTTTATCCACATGACAATTCAAATATGCTTCATTAGACAAGTGATGATATAATATTAAAGGACATGGCTGTCAAAGCATAAATGAAACCTGAAAAACTAATTAGAGAAGTAAACAGTGATGACTATATATATGTTGGTGCAATAGTCCTTGTACGGGTACCGTCCTTCTTAATCATTAGCCATATGTATTTATTTGCAGCTCTATCTCAAGATGCAATATTGCTCACATGGATAAAACAAAATTGTTAAAGCATCATAATGTTTGTAGTTAATAATAGTTGTCCATATAAAAAAAATACTTAACATGCAAAAGAAAGATTAGAAACAAACCTTCTTCAAAGTTATGAGATTTCTAGGTACATCTACCTAAAGTAGCTTTGGCTTTCATCGTCTTTTGCTCTAAGTTATCTCAACTTTATATTTAAATATAGGGACTCATGCTGATAACGTGTTATAAAATAAAGACTGTAAAGTAAAAAAACCGAAGATAAGTATAGAGAGAAATTGATATATTATTCAACTTCAAACTCATATACATAATGAACTGAAATCTCTTCTATTTATAGAAGAAAGGAAGCTGATCTGTAAGCTGCTACTGCAAGATGCTGTGTAAGCTGCTACTGCAAGTTTGTGTGTAAGCTGCTACTGCAAGCTGCTGTGTAAGCTGCTACTGCAAGCTGCTGTATAAGCTGCTACTGCAAGCTGCTGTATAAGCTGCTTGTAAGCTCCTATTGCAAGCTGCTGTATAAGCTTCTTGTAAGCTGTTATTGTACCAGTTATGGATAATCTTCTACAAGAGTAATAATTATTCACAATGGAGTGCCGAAATGATAAGCTTCTTTAAGAGGCTTATTTCCAATAGAGTACTAAATATATAAACATATTTACGGCGGAATCCAATATGGATAAACTTTTCAGGTAGCTTATTTACAACATAGTACTAAATGAATATCCATAATATAATATATTTATAACAAACTCTAGATTGTGCAAAAAGTTGCTATAATACTATGGGACACGAATAAGGTTAATCATTGGGCGCTTAAACCCAATTATTAACCTTAGGATCGTTTGGTACATGAGAGAAGAATAATAATCGCAAGATAAAGTTTGAGATTAACTTTATGCTATATTTGGCCTAGGCATTAGCTAATTCTGAGATAACTTTTATACTAAAATACTGAAATTAGCTATCTCATATAGAAAGTGAGATAACTGATTCTATGAAATATCCTATCACATGGGTATCCTCGAATATCTCACCATTATATCGCATGACTCCGTAATGATTAACGAGCATTACATGTGAATATTTGACAGTAACAATGCCTACAATATAAAGACCTTACTATACTCCCGTTCAAACTGTGACACAGACCAAATGATTAGTGAGCTGACTATAACTTCTTTCAGTTAATGACCAGAACTGACTTTTCATTTAACGTAGTACAAAAGAAAATAAAAAACAGTCTATAAGGGACACATTGACCGAGTCCGGAACCAAAGTGTGATTCTTTTGGACTTAAAGAACCATAATATGTGGAAACAAAGAATTGGGTACCATAATATGTATAGCGCGGTTATTCACTGTGTCATACCTTAACGACATATTTTTCTGTTAAGGTATAGCGCGGTGAATAACCGCACTATATATAAAAGTTGGGCCCACCAATAATTCTTCTGGACTTAACTGACACACCAATAATTCATAGGGGTATATCACACATATTTAAGGTGCTATACATCAAATAATTGTACCCCCTGGACTGGTTTTTTTCTTATTTAAAGAGTTTCAGGATTTTGTAAAAATCCATTCAGGATCTTCAAGTCTTCGGAAATATTTGTTCGTTGAGTTATTTTGCATTTTGTCATAATGTCTGAAGAGCGAAAAATTATGGGTTCATTATATTGGGTGGTGGTGGTGGTGGTGGTGAGGTTGTGGTAGAGAATAACTCAATACGCTATAGTTGTTCTTTACAGTGTCATGTTAAGTATCCACTTACAATGGAGTACGATACATTGGTATCGTTATTATGTACAAAATGAGTGTGAGCAAATGTTCAGTGAATATTAAAGTAACCGGAAGATATCTGTATTCTGTTGCTCCGCAAGAGGTTGTTTGTTATGCTGAGTTTAACATCAAAGACGATGAAACTCTGAAAGATGTTTTGAGGACTCCGGATGAACACCAAGAAATTCTTGTGATAAAAATATTGGAAATGTACGTCTAGGCTGAAGATGTTTGCAATAATGAGGTTCCGCAAAGTAGGGATATCCCTCAATCATCGGGCAGTTATTTTGGAGCAGTTTTAGCCGAACAGGTTCCGGATGAAAGAGTTTGGCTTGATCTAAACTTATATCCACGGGCGAATGAGGAGCGAGGGAATAATGTCTCCCCAAGTTTACATAATCCACAAGCCGAGTGGTAAAATTCAATTTTCCTCTATGTTAAGATGTTTATTTTTATGTATTAAATTTGTATTAACACTCATATATTCCCTAGGGGGTACCGGCCAAATATGAATTTTACAAGTTATGAACCAACAGTCAGTTGACATATGCCTAGTTATGGTGTGTTGGATTATGATGGTCCACCCGGGAGTCATCATCAGCAGGATAATGTGCATCATGGGATACCAACACATTATGATTTGTATGTGAAGTGATAAAGTTTATATGTAAAGTTTGGATCAATTTGAGAAACTCATTATTTATTGGTTGTGCAGTAAAAATGAGCAACATGAAAGTCATGTCCTTACTCAATTGCCCGAAGATGACATATTTAATAGAGATCTGGAAGATGTGCAGAGTCAGTAAGAGAATAGTAATTATGACAACAATGCTGATGAGTCTGGAGATGACACACCCTTCCCTGATGCGGGTGATGATGATGAGGACGAGAATGCTGAATCTGATTTGACGAGGGAGTATGCTCCACCTCCCGTTAGACCAAGAGTGTACGAGTCCCACGTGCCGTATCATTCAAGGGAGATTCCCTACCTTGATAATTTTCCAGGTAGGCCAGATGTGGCTGCCCTCACAGGGGATCTTGACGAAATTCGAACAGCAATGTGGGATGAATCTAGAGCAATGGTGTTGTCAAAAGGCATGCTTTTTGCTGATAAAGCGTGCCTATACACGGCGGTGTGAATGTACAACATAAAATAGTATCGTGAGATTATGGTTCATCAGTCATCTTCGGATGTATACAAGGTGATTTGTCGTAGATGGTTTAAGGGTTGTAATTGGATGTTGCGTGCGAGGAAGCTGAAAACAAATATGTGGATTGTGGGTAAATACATTGGCACCCACAATTGTGAAATGGGCATATTTAGTGGGAATCATTATAACTTGAATGTTGATTTGATTTCTCTTGTCTGGATTTCTCACATTGAAGTGTCCATAAAGTACAAGATCAAAGAGTGTATAACATCTGTCCACCGGGTATATGGATGTACCATTACCGAAAGAAAGGCATTTCTCGGGCGCAAACGTGCGTTTGAAATTATTTATGGTAACTGGGATAAGTCTTTTGCCTCTTTACCTAGGTACCTGGCCGCATTGAAATACTTTAACCCCGGGACTATTGTTGAATGGAAGCTTGATCGGAATCCGGGAATACTAGAACACATATTCTGGGCATTTAAACCAGCCATTGATGGTTTTGTGCATTGTCGGCTGGTAATATCCAAAGACGACACTCATATCTATGGAAAGTATGATATTAAGTATTTTATCGATGTTGCAGTAGATGCTAATAGAAGTATATTTCCCCTAGCATTTGCTATTTGTGCCAATGAAAGCCAAGAGATGTGGATATTATTTTTGAACCACTTGAAAGAGCATGTTGTCAGACAGAGTTCAGGTATTTGTCTAATATCTTATCGGCATGGCGGTATTTAAAGTTCTGTACAGAATTTGCGTGCATGGCAGTAACCGTATGCCTACTACCGTTACTGTGTTATTTACTTGAAGGCCAACTTTCAGAGGGCTTATCCAAACAAAGACTTGCATTATTTAATGTGAATGGCTGCAACAGATCACCAATAGTGTAAATTCAGGAGGCGAATGGAATTGATAAGGCAGGAAGACCAAGGAGCCTATAGTTGGTTGATGCGACATGAGCTTGACAAGTGGACTTTGCATGCGGATGGTGACAGGAGATGGGAAATTCTGACTACAAATGTGTCAGAGTCTTTCAACGGGTTATTGAAGTCTGCATGTGGATTTCCTATCACTGTCATGGTGCGGGTGTCATTCAAGCAGATGGCAGAGAGGTTTGTTGAAAGATTGAGAGGTGCATCATCATTGATGGAAACGTGTGTTGAATTTATGCCAATACCAATGAAAAGATTTGAGAAATACAGGAAGCGAGCACAGTGGCATTCATTTTTGCAATATTGCAATGAGCGAAATATTTTTAAAGTTCGCACTGCTATTCATCACAATCGGGGGAATAATACACACACAGTCAATAAATCTAGAAGGTTATGCTCCTGTGGAAAATGGTCCATCTATCACATGTCATTTTCACATGACATGAAGTGCTTTCAACATACAAGTTTCGTGGCAACAAGGTACGTTGATAAAGAATATAGTGTTGCTGCATACTTAAACACTTATAATGGACAGTTGCAGCCAGTAGGTGCTGAGCATTATTGTCTGCCGGAACCATTTAAAATGGTATGTAACAAGGAGTATGTGCGTCAACGACAAGTGCAAAAAAGAACGTGTATACAGAACCAAATGGATGTTGGTGATACTATTTATGCGCGTAAATATGGCATATGCTCACAAACAGGAAACGATTGTCGTAAATGTCCTTCAAGTGGTTAGGGTAGTGTCACGACCCAAAATCCGACTAGTCGTGATGGCACCTAACCCAACCCGCTAGGTAAACCAATTAACCACTAACCAATTATAATAACAATTAAATATGCAATTAAGTAAAGAAATATCTGAATCTGATACATTCCCCAAGGACTGGTAGTATAAATCACGAGCTTCTAAGAATATAGTTTACAAAGCTGAAATGAAGTAAATATATCATCTGTTTTAAAAATACATTAACAAAATTTTATAGATCAAAGGCTACCATGAACGAGAGGCAGCTACAATCGGGATGTAGGTACATCTTCAAATTCAGCTCCCATCGAACACAGCAACACCAACAGCCAACATCTGCATGCAAGGTGAAGAAGTGTAGTATGAGTACAACCGACCCCATGTACTCAATAAGTAACAAACCTAACCTTTGGTTCCAAGTAGTGACGAGCTAACACAAAGGTCCGGACAACACCAATATTCCACAACAGTTCATAAAAACATAGTACAAGTAACAAAAGAGGTATCTCGAAAATAAAATGCTCCATTCGTTCACAGTTCCAGAAAAATAGGCATTTCTTTTCAAGTATCTCAGTGAAAACCCAAATCTTTTACCGAAAAAGTTTGAAAACTGTAATTTTTCCCAAAACTCCTTTCAATAATAAGTAAGATGATTCATTTTCAGAGAGCACGAGAAAAGTACGTCTCTATGCCTACATGTCAAGATACAGGTAAAATCATAAATGTCACCAAAACCCGGTAGCAGAAAGCAAATGCATCTCTTTGCATGTATCTCAAGTACGCATATCAAATGCAATGCATCTCAATGATGAGCTCATGTTCTCACACTCTCATAGTACTTAATCTCGCTGTCTCACATTCCCTCACACTATGCTCAATGCTCAGCACACTTAATCACTCAGCACTATGACCATAAGGCCCGTTGCGGCGTGTAACCCGATCCACATATATATAGTTGACTGCACGCATTGGGGGTGTGCTGTCATGACCCAAAACCTAACCCGTCATGATGATGCCTATCGTGGTACTAGGCAAGTCGACCTTAATTTCTCATAAATACGGGGTAAAATCCAAATAAACATAAGTGTGGAAACATAGCCCGACATCGGGGTGTCACTAAGTCATGAGCAACTAGACTCTCAATCTAAAAGACAGTGTCTACAATAGTCTGCGTCTAGATATCAATACAAAGAAATAAAGATAATAAGGAAGGAGCACAAGGTCTGCGAACGCCGACATGTACCTCGTAAATCTTCGGAAGATCAACTGCGCACGAACTCAATAACCTCCGCGTCCAGTCACACCTAAATTTGCACACAAGGTTCAGGGAGTAACGTGAGTACTTCCAACTCAGTAAGTAACAAAATTAAATAAGGAACTGAGAAGCAGTGACGAGCTACACAAATGCATTTTATTTCAGCAATTTTGGCAAGAAAAGTAGGCATGCTTTCAATTCGGTGTTTTAAATCAAAACATTTCAAGTTCAGGTATAACAATATAAGCCCACCAGAAAATTTCACAACAACAACAATTAGCAAAGAAGTGCAACAACAAAATAAGAGCAAGTACAGCCTCACAGGGCTAGTGTCACTCATCTATCTCAACAGCTCAATCACTCGGCTCTCAGCCTCAATACTCACAATCAAAGGTACTTGCGATCACTGGGGGTGTACAGAATCCGTAGGGACTCCTACACCCCAAGTGCTATATATTGCTGCGGCATGCAACCCGACTCAATACTGCTGCGGCGTGCAGCCCGATCCATATATTGTTGCGGCGTGCATCCCGATCCGATATATGGCCCGAAGGCTTGTTGTGGCGTGCAACCCGTTCCAATATTGTTGCGGCGTGCGGCCCGATCCAATATATCTCACATAGCTCTTAACCCGACACTCAAACCCTATCTCAGTCACTAACCTCTCCAGCCCCTCGGGCTCACAGAATATCATAATAACCAGCCCAAACAGGGAATACAACAAGTATGAACAAGAAATGAGAGGAAACAGAGATATAGCACACAATAAGACTATGACTGAGTACAAGACAATAATTAGCAGTCAATTCAACAAGTATACAACCGTTGTGGGTCCCAATAGTGATATCATATGGCCTAAGCATGGTTTCTAACATGAAAGGCAGTCAATTGCTCAAAGACAAGGAAAAACAAGTAATAACAATGGCTATTCGACTTTACAGTCTCACGGGATAGACCAAGTCACAATCCCTCACGGTGCACGTTCGCATGCCCGTTAGCTAGCATGTGCGTCACCTCCAAGTATCATATTATACCAATTCTCGGGGTTTCATACCCTCAAAACCAGATTTAAGACTGTTACTTACCTCAATCCGAGCAAAATCCTACTCCACGATGCCTTTGCCTCTCAAATCGGCCTCCAAACGTCACGAATCTAGCCGCAGGTAATACAACACAATCAATAAAGGCTAAAGGGATCAATTCCACAAGAAAACTACTAAATTATAGCCCAAAATCCAAAATCGACTCAAACTGGCCCCCCGGACCCACGTCTCGAAATCCAACAACAGTCATAAAAACTGGAAGCTTATTCACTCACGAGTCTAACCATATGAAATTTATCAAAATACGACATCGTTTGGTCCCTCAAATCCCCAAATTACACTCTCCAAAATCCCAAGTCCTAACCCCCAATTTTCACTTCACAACCCCACTAATTAGATGAGAAATCAACGGGAAAACACCATATCTAAGGGTACTTAGGCTCAAGGGACTTAACTAAGTGAATTTCCTTGAATCCTGTTCAAACATCACCTCAAAAGCTCCAAAGTCCGAGTTAAATCCGGTGGAAATGAGGAAAAATCTCGAAGTCCTCTATTTATACTTTCTTCCGAGTGAAACCGCACATGCGGTCCCTTTTTCTGCTTCTGCGACGCCGCACCTGCGGAATTTCCATCGCAGGTGCAGAACTCACTTAAAATCCCAGGTTCCGCATCTGTGGCCAAATACTGCACCTGCGATAGCGCACCTACGCTTCTCTCTCTGCTTCTGCGAAATCG
Organism: Nicotiana otophora; assembly: GCA_000715115.1. NCBI lineage: Eukaryota > Viridiplantae > Streptophyta > Magnoliopsida > Solanales > Solanaceae > Nicotiana > Nicotiana otophora. The sequence goes on from AWOL01S0002862.1 coordinate 52,159, forward strand.
ACCAACTCCTCACTTTCGCATCTGCGACTCAGCCTCGCATCTGCGGGCTCGCAGATGCGACCCCCTTCTCACACCTACGGTTCCAGTCCAAATCAACACTGCCCGCATCTGTGACCTCCGATGCGCTTCTGCGGTCACGCACCTGTGGCTCCCACTCCGCAGGTGCGGAAAACACCAACAGCAGCAGTTCAGCTGCATTTTCCAAGTTCCAAACCTTTTGTTAACCACCCAGAACCACCCCGAGGCCCTCGGGACCTCAACCAAACATACCAACACTTTCCATAACATATACGAACTTAGTCGAGCCTTCGAATCACTCAAAACAACATCAAAACACCAAATTACCCTCAGATTTAAGCCTAAGAACTTCTAAAGTTCTGAATTCCAGAAACGATGTTGAAACTTACCAAACCACGTCCGAATGACCTCAAATTTTACACACACATCACAAAGGACACCACGAACCTACTCCAATTTCCGGAAATCCATTACGACCCAGATATCAAAATTTTCCACTGCCAACCAAAATCGCCAAATTACCAACTTTCGCCAATTCAAGCCTAATTCCACTACGGACGTCCAAATTACATTTCGGATGCACTTCTAAGTCCAAAATCACCTAATGGAGCTAACAGAATCATTAAAATTCAAATCCGAGATCGTTTACACATATGTCAACATCCAGATGACTTTTCTAGCTTAAGCTTCTAATAAAGAGGCTAAGTGTCTCAATTCACTTCGTAACCACTCCGGACCCGAACCAACTAACCCGGCATATCATAATACAACTGAAGAACACAAAAGAAGCAAAAATGGGGATAACGAGGCTTTAACTCTCGAAATGACCAATTGGGTCGTTACATCCTCCCCCTCTTAAACAAACGTTCGTCCTCGAACGAGTCTAGAAACATACCTGGAGCCTCAAATAGGTGTGGATATCTTCTCCGCATCTCCCGCTCGGTCTCCTAGATGGCCTCCTCCATAGACAGACCTGTCCACTGCACCACTGAAGCTATATCCTTTGACCTCAACTTCCGAACCTGCCGATACAAAATGGCCACCGGCTCCACATCATAAGTCATATCACTATCCAACTGAACCGTGTTGTAGTCCAAAACATGGGACGGATCGCCAATATAGTTTTGGAGCATAGAAACGTGAAACACTTGATGCAAACCTGACAAGCTGGGTGGCAAGGCAAGCTTATCAGCCACCTCCCCTATCCTGTGAAGCACCTCAAAAGGCCCAATGAATCGGGGACTCAACTTGCCCTTCTTCCCAAACCTAATAACACCCTTCATGGGTGATACCTTCAGCAAAAGCTTCTCCCCAACCATGAAAGACACATCATGGACCTTCCTGTCTGCATAGCTCTTCTGCCTAGACTGCACCGTGCGAAGCCGCTCCTGAATCGATTTCACCTTGTCTAATGCATCCTGGACCAAGTATGTACCAAAGAGCCTAGGCTCACCCGGCTCAGACCATCCTATTGGAGATCTATACCTCCTCCCATATAAAGCCTCGTACAAAGACATCTTGTAAGGGTCTTGCAAGATAAATATGCGATCATTCTAGGCCACCTCAGGCGACAGGATAAGGTTATGACAGAGTTGAAGCAGGCGCTATCGGGAGCTTCAAATAATGTAAACAAACGAGATCTGATTCCTCTCGAGTCTCCAGCAAATCAAACACATCAGAGGGTCAACAACATCACTCCAAGGGGTGAAATTGGATTCGATGGGGGAGCGGGGAGCGGATCCGGCCTCATTAACGAGAATGATCCTTTCAAGAATGAACTTTTACGGTTTATGAGAGAAGTGAACGCTCGCATGGACCAGATCCCGGGCGCGCCACCATTGCTGAAAGGTCCGGAAGCCAAAAAGTATACTCAATTGTCATACAAGTCAAGTGCGAAACCAGAGTTAATATCGAAGCGGTGCAAAATGCTTGAAGTGCCAAAGTATGACGGAACTTCAGACCCCGAGGAGCATATTACCACCTACACAATGGCAGTAAAGGGAAATAATTTAGCTTCTCACGAAATTGAATTTTTATTGCTAAAGAAATTTGGAGAAACCCTCTCGAGAGGAGCCTTAATGTGGTATTCGCTGTTATCCGAGCTTTCCATAGACTCCTTTGAAATGCTCGCGGATTATTTCATCAAGGTTCATGCCGGGGATAGAAAAGTGCAGGCCCTAAAGGCCGACATATTCAGGATTGCGCAAGGAGAGTCCAAGCTGCTACGGTTGTTCGTTACCCGATTCCAGAAGGAGAGAATGTTGCTCTCAACTATCCCGGATGAATGGGCGGCTGAAGTATTCACCAAGGGATTAAATCCGAGGAGTTCAAACGCTTCCAGAAAATTGAAGGAAAGCCTACTCAAGTTTCAAGCAGCGACCTGGGAGGATGTCCACAACAAATAAAAATAAGGATCGAAGATGATCAGGTTGGTTGTTCGTAGTCCAAAGTACGAGAAAAGAACAGAGAAAAATCAAAGGATGATTTTGACGCGGACATGCGGACTTCGATGGGCCACTTTTTGCCTTACGAACTGATCAAAGGCCGCAGTAGAGGTTTCCGGACAGTGGATAGGTTTTCCATTGACAGGAAGACTGATCGCGACCGGAACAATCGATCACTGCAGGATAAAGAAGCATCAGGGTCACGGGATCCTTCTTACCCCAAGTTATTGGAATATAAATTCAACGTCAATATTGTGGAGTTGGTGTCGACCATAAAAAAAATCAAAGAAGAACGGTTCCTGAAACCGATAAGATCTGATCCAAGCTAGAGGGATCCCAGCTTGTGGTGTGAATACCACATGACGAATGGCCACCGGACAAGGGACTGTCTACACCTCCGGGAAAAAGTGGCAACATTATTGAAGAATGGTCACCTAAGAGAATTCTTGAGTGATGGAGCTAAGAATAATTATGGTCGTAACCGGTACAACGTGAAACCCTCGAATGCAGGAGAAGATCCCCCACATCAAACAATCAATATGATCTTTGGAGAGAACGAGATTAACGGGGTCACCTTTTCAGTAGCAAAGAAGATGAAAATATCAATAACGCATAGCAAAAGGCTTCGGGAAGACGATATCACTTTTACGGATAAGGACACAGACAGATTGCTGCTACCACACAATGACGCACTGGTAATTTATTTAAATGTACTAGGTTTTAAGATTAAACGTGTTCTAGTGGATCCAGGAAGTTTGGCTAATGTCATACAATGGAGAGTATTGGAGCAAGCTAAACTCACCGGAAGCATTATTCCGGCCACAAAGCTCCTTGTCGGATTCAACCTCGCAAGTGTGACAACCTGGGGAGAAATTTTATTACTCATGAACGCTGAAGGAGTAATAAAAACAAATTTTTTCAAAGTGGTAGATGGTGATATGGGATACAACATCATTTTGGAAAGGCCATGGTTGCACGAGATGAAAGCTGTACCATCAACATATCATCAATCGTTGAAGTTTCCAATGCCCGAAGGAATTAATTAAATAAGGGGTGATCAACCAGCGACAAGGGAGATGAATGGAATTTTGGTCTCCAGTAGCAACGGAAAGTAACATGTGGCATAGAAATTACATGGACCGACACCTACTCCCGAACCAGATGAAGTTAGCTCGGGGGAAGAGGCGTCGAAATATTACTAGGTTCTAAGATATTTCCAAGTTCCAAAAGAGACCGATGCAACGAAGTCCACAGCGGAAGAGCTGGAGCAAGTGGCATTGTTTGAAGAATTCCTAGATAGGAAATTCCACTTGGGGACAGGACCGCACCCAGAACTCAGGTCCTACTTTATTAAATTCCTTAAATCTAACGCCGATTGTTTTGCATGGTCGCATGGATATGACATGCATCCCGACAGAGGTAGCTGTACACAATTTAAGCTTGGATCCCAACATACCTCTGATAAGATAGAAAAAATGCCCTATTGCCGAAGACAGAATATATTCGTCAAAGAAGAGGTAACCCACTTACTTAATATCAGTTAAATCCGAGAGGTAAGATATCCAGACTGGCTAGCCAATGTAGTAGTAGGTCCATAGAAGAACAATAAGGTTTTCATGTGTGTAGATTATAAAGATCTTAATTAGGCATGCCCGAAAGACTCGTTCCCACTGCCAAACATCGATCAAATGATTGATACTACGACCGCGCACAAGTTAATGAGTTTCCTCGATGCTTTTTTTGGGTACAACAAAATTAAGATGAACCCGGAGGATCAGGAAGAGACTTCATTTATAGTGAATTTTGGTATATATTGTTACAATGTTATGCTCTTCAGGTTGAAAAACACCGGAGCCACTTCTCAACGGCTCGTGCAAAAGATGTTTAAAAATCAAATAGGAAAAACTATGTAAGTTTATATAGATGATATGGTAGTTACATCTTTAAATGCATGTGATCAACTTAAACATCTGCAAGAAACTTTCGACATCGTAAGGAAGCATAATATGAAACTTAATCCCAAGAAATGCGTGTTCAGGGTCAGCTCTGGTAGGTTTCTCGGATTTCTAGTATCACAAAGGGGAATTGAGGTAAACCCCGATAAGATCAAGGCCATAGAAGACATCTCAGACCAACTATCAAACGCGAAGGAAGTCCAAAGGCTTACGGGGAGATTGACAGCTTTGAGTAGGTTTATTTTTCGGTCATCAGAAAAGTGTCATCGTTTCTTCGAACTGCTCAAAAAGACAAAATATTTCGAACGTACCCCGGACTGCCAACAGACTATAAGGAATTTAAAGAAGTACTTGTCAAGCCCTCCATTGCTTTCAAAACCAAAAGAAGGTGAAACATTGCTAGTTTATCTCGCGGTCCCGGAAGTTGCGGTAAGTGCAGTTTTAGTCCGAGAGAACGAAGGTATGCAATCTTCAATTTATTATATTAGTAAAGTTTTAACGGGAGCAGAAATAGCTACCAACATTAGGAGAAACTGGCCTTAGCTCTCGTAGTCGCCGCTCGGAAGCTGAGGCCCTACTTTCAATGCCACCCGATAGCCATTTGTGACTACTTTCCCTTTGCAGAACATCCTCCATAAACCAGAGCTCTCAGGTAGATTGGCCATATGGGTTGTCAAAATGAGTGAATTCAACATAGAATATAAACCAAGGACTGCAATTAAGTCGCAAGTCTTGGATGACCTTGTCGCCGATTTCAGTCCAGGATTATTGCCTCTGTCAACCAAGGAGGCAGTAATGGTGTCAAAATCGACATCAGGGGTTTGGACCTTATTTACGGACGGGGCTTCTAACATAAAAGGGTTCGGGCTCGGTATAGTCTTAATCACGCCTTCGGGGGAAACCCTAAGGCAAGCTATCAGAACGGTCCCTTTAACTAACAATGAAGCATAATATGAAGCTTTGATTGCATGGCTCGAATTGGCTCGGGGACTTGACTCCGAGGTCATCGAAATCAAATGCGACTCACAGTTTGTGGTAAATCAGGTCTACGGGATCTTCTACACTAAAGGGAAGTTCATGCAACAATATGTGGTAAAGGTGCAGGCTTCGTTGGCACGATTCCGTGAGTGGTCAATTACTCATATCCCAAGGGAAGATAACGCAAAAGCAGACATATTGGAAAACCTAAGATCATCGACGGAAATAAAAGGATCAGAGTCCGGGACGATAGTAGTCCTGGATACAAATGGTTAATATGAGGTAAATTCGACTAATTTTATTTGGGACTAGAGAAATAAAATCATCGATTACCTCAAAGACGGGAAGCTACCTGAAGACCCCAAAGCATCCCAGGCGCTGCGCGCCAAAGCAGAGCGATATAGCTTCAAGAGAGGCGAATTGTATTAAAAATCTTTTCAAGGCCCGCTGGCCCGATGCTTAGGGGGTTAGGAAGCTAACTATGTCATGAGAGAGGTTCACAAAGGGATATGCGGCAATCACTGGGGCGCAAATTCCTTAGTTATGAAGTTGGTAAGGGAAGGATATTATTGGCCCCGCATGGAACAAGACGCCAACGAATTCGTATGAAAATGTGATAAGTGTCAACGCTATGCACTACTAAACCGGTAGAACACTTACATTCGATTGTGTCCCCTTGGCCGTTCGTGAAATGGACATCGTCGGACCACTGCAACCGGCTCCCGGAAAGGTTCGGAATACCAAAAGAGATAGCATGCGACAATGAGCCACAGGTTATCGGTGCAAAAGTTACGAAGTTCCTCGAAGATTTAAAAATAAATAGGATCACATCTTCACTCTATCATCCGAGCGCAAACGGTCAAGCGGAGTCAATGAACAAAGTGATTATTCAAAACCTCAAGAAAAGGTTGGAAGAGGCTAAGGGTAATTGGCCCGATGAATTATCCTGAGTTCTATGGGCATAGCGAAATACGGCCAAGTCGAGCACAGGGGAAACCCTTTTTTCCCTCGTGTACGGTGCAAAATCTTTATTCCCGGTGGAAGTAGGGGAACCCACCTTGAGATATTTCCAGGCAGATGAAGAATCGAACAACGAAGCAATGTTAGTCAACTTGGAACTGCTCGATGAACGCAGTGAGTTGGCGCATGTAAGAATGGTAGCTCAAAGGCAGAGAATGGAGCGGTATTATAATTGAAGAGCCAAGCTCCGTTATTTAAAAGTAGGAGACTTGGTCCTAAGGAAAGTAAGTCAAAACACCCGGGAGCTCAATGCGGGGAAGCTAGGTCTAACGTGGGAAGGCCCCTATCGGGTTTCAGCTATCACCAGGAAAGGTTCATACGAGTTGTAAATCCAAAATGTAGAAAAGTTGCCCAACAATTTGAACGTGGCATACCTCAAAAGATATTATTGCTGATGAATATATCCGATCAGAAAGTATGTGCTACACTCTTTTTCCCTTCGTTCAATTTTTGTCCCAATTGAGTTTATTGGCAAGGTTTTTAACGAGGTAGCAACAGAAAGCATACTAAGAAGACAACAACAATAAGACCTTTAATAGCAAGGAACACAAGCAAATATCCACTCGGGGATGGTTATATAATCTTTTGCTCTTTAGAAAATTCCCACTGGGAAGCTAAGTTTGCTTTTGAGCAAAGGTTTCCTGATCGTTTACGAGTACAAACCACTAGAGGGTTGTTAGATAGTCCTTCGCTAGATAGAATAAATTCTTAAGGGGAAGTAAAGTGTGTTACCAAGTTAAGGATTATCTAGCTATGCATTAGTGGAATCTTCGAAGATACAAGACTTCCAGTGTTCCAATTCGCACTCTTCCCATTCGAACACTGGGGGGAATGATGTGAGGATACGACAACAATGACTGCCATGTCGACCAGAAAATAAAAAACCGGAAATATAATTGTATTATCGAGGCCGGGGACTGTGCGGCCAGCCCCGTAGAAATAATTTATATACGTTAGCCACTAGTAATGGGAATTTCTTTTCAGCATAGCAAATGCTTATGTACTTTTTGAAAATAGAAGGAATGAAATGAGATGAAATCCTTTTGTTTTTATCTTGTTTCTTATCTGAACAGTGAATTAATTTTGTCAATTGAAAGTTAAACAAGCACTTCAAATGCTAGTGCCGTAATGAACATGAGACGTCATCTTCAAGAGCACAATAAACAAAATCCCCTCTTATAAAAACCCTCTTTTTAATGGGTTGGTTTCGGAAGAATTTATGCACGGAATCAAAATACCTTCGGGGAAAGATACACCTGAAGCCGTATACGAAAGGACGCAAAAACTAAACTTGCGCAAATACTTATCAAAGCCCTCACGAAAATGTGCTGATGCCCGAGCCAAAAAATGTTTTCAGGGAAAATACACCCAAGACTTTATATAATAAGACGCAAAACAGAAAATCTTGCATAAAATTCTTAAGCAAAAGGAAGAAAATTCAAAGATTAAAGACTTGCTTGAATATTCAAATGAAATATAGACTCAAACAATACTTGAGAAAAAATGTTTTTATTTTCAAAAACATATCAAAATGGCACATGTAGAAGAATTGGAAAATGAAAAGAAAAGCTAAACTGCAGTATCTCTGGAACCAGGAGGAAGAGAAGTGTCCGCGCCCTGGGGAGAAGTAGATGGACCTACCGATGGCTCAACATTTTCACTAATTTTGCCTTCAACATCATCATCCTCCGATTCTTCTTCAGTTCTCGAGAACTTAGAACCGTAACCGGAACCGGAACTAGAAGGACCAGGTGCATCGGAGCTCGCTGGGAGTCCACTGTTAGCAGCTAACTCAAGCTCACCGGCCTTAGCAATTTCGGCATCAAAATCATTGACACCAGCTTTGGCCTCTTCCAAGGTTTTTCTCCCTATGTTATACGTTGCGTAAGATTTCTTAACAACGAGGGAAGCCGCTCGGTGCGTAAGCTCTTCTCTGAGATGGGTTACCTCGGCAGAAAGGTTTTCCCAGGTAGACCTAGCATATTTAAGGCTAACATCAAGGTCACGGACAGTTGAACTAAAAAGCTTATTAAACTCGATAGTTTTCCTGTACTTCTCTTCCAACTGGGTGTGTTTCACCCTCGTAACAGCAAACTCTTCAATTTTGGAGTTCAAGGCTGCCTCTAAGTTTGTCACTCTTTCAGCGGAGGCAGCCTCACGTTAGGTTGTAGTAAGAACAGCGTTATGGACTTCAACGGAGGCAACCCTAAGGGTTACCACTTCTTGCTCGCATTGTTGCAAACAAGCCTCCAATACAACAGCCTCAACAGCTTTGGCTTCCAGTTCCGAAAGGTGAGTGACATGTTGCTCCTGCTTTGTCAAAACCCTTCCTTTTAACGAATCAACGTATGAAGGCCCTCAGAAGCAAGTAAGTTGGCCTACAACGTAAGAAGGGTAAAATTCAGGATATGTTCATACCAAAAAATAGAAAGAGGAATAAATGAAGAAAGGAACATACCGCTGCGGCGTTGTTCAGTAAACACTCTCCCGAGAGTACCTGAATCTTTTCCCAGTCTTTCTTTGAAGCCAAAGGCTTCAGATAATTAAAAGATCCATCGGCCAAGATAGCAAGTTGCATCCGGTAGAGACCGAAAGAGTAACATTCCTCTTCCTTTGTGGATCTTCAAAAGGGGCAGAATAATTGTTCCCAAAATTCCCATGAACTAGGGACTGTGGAAGAGGAACACCTTCTTCGTGGTTAGGTGCGGCCGGTGGAGATAATGTAGCAATTGTTGGTTGAAGAGTGGATGAAAATGGAAGTGATGTAGCAGTTGATGGTGTTGGTGAATATGGAGATGGAGCTGATGGAGTTGAAGAGTGAGAAGCAGCTGCATCAAATAAAGTGTTGGTTGTTGGATTCTCGCCAACCAAAGACGACAGGGACCCGGTACTCAACCCCGCAGTACTGGGAACAACAATTGGGGCCCAAAAATGGGAGTTGACATTATCTACCAAATCAAGCTCTCCCCAAAGTGCCGAGGCACAATCCTCAGTTGGTGTAACTATCTCAACAGGTCGAGCATCCTATTGAGATGATGAGGATCGTCATCTTCTATGTAGAGAAGCTCCCTCATCACTAGCTTCTTCATCATCGTCGATCGTCAAGATGTCTATGACCGGCCTGGAAGGAGGACCAGTTATCAATGCTATCGGAGATAACTCGGGGGCATCAGTCCTTGCCCTCTTATTCTTTTCCCCGGCTACGAATGAGCATCTTCTCTTTGGTTGTTTGTCTTCCGGACAGGGACTCCGTAATGAAACACTAGCTCCTGAAGAAGTCCCGGAGACACCTGTTCGAGTAAGCGCCTCCTGAAGCAGCCTCGCTGCACCAGCAGGATCAACTAAGACTTCTTCCTCGGGAGCAGCAACAGAGCCCGTGGGTAGACCTAATTTCATAGACAAGTTAGATGGGATCAATCAAGTTCTTCACATAAAAAATTAAAACAAGGTTAGTTTTAACTACCATGATTCTTGGACATCCACCCGTATTTAGGGGCCAGTTCTTTCCATAAGCGAGTCTCAGGATTTGTAACATCTAAGATCTTTTGTATCCACCGATCCAAACCTTTAACCACCGGTGGGATCCATCGAGTTGCTGAAACAAGCGAAGGATGGAGGATCAATACAGCTATAGAAAAATATTTAGTAAAAGGAAATATTAAACAAAGAGCTTACGAGTGCAGTTCCAAGCGGCCGGAAAGGATGAAGCTGTTACCGAAATGATGTCGTTGGTGGTAGCTGCAACAAACTGTTCCATCCACCCACAGTTGTTGTCATAATCCATGCTAGACTACAGAGCATAGGGCCATGCTTGCAAAGGTTTATAATTCCCCTACGGATGAGTTTGGGAGAATATAGATTTATCATATGACCTAAGGTTAGCTCCTCTACTGTCTCCTGGTACAAACGCCGAAGGCAAGCAATTGTCATCCACACAGAAGAACTTACTTGTGCCAAACACACTTGGTAGCAGAGGAAATACTCCGCAATTACGGAGTCAAGCTCTCCGCTCAAAGAGAACGCACCCAAAGTAAAGGGATATGTGTAAAAATATGTAAAACCCTCATTGGGTAGGGCGACTCGCTCCGATAGATCATGAGCAATAATATCCAAGTCATGGCAGCGACAGTCTTCCTTCACAGAAGGAATACTAGAAGGACGTATGGAATAAGGATACCTACTGACGGCCCATGTACGAGAGTTAGTAGTAAGGAATTTCTCTTCGAAGTTTTTTGTGGTAATAAGACTTGTAGGGATGATGGAGCCCACTGTATGAGGAGCAGAGTCCTAGGACTTGTTCTTGATCTTTGAATAATCGGTACGCTTTGAGGAAAAATCCATTGTATGGAAGAAGGAGGAGGTTTTTTGTTTGAAGAGAATTGGAGAAAAGATGACGAACAAGATGTAAGTAAGATAAGGGAAGCTTGAAAAATTATGAAGTATAAGGGAGAAGGTTGATACGTATAAGTAAATGTTTTGGCGGCTAAATTCATGGCCATTATTACTTCGATAATCGGCAAAAGTTGTGTTGAATCATGGGATGACGCATGTTCGGGGCGTTAAATACGGAAAGATGTGTGTCTAATCAACCGTCAGAAGCCTTCATATGGAATTATAGTAATTCCCACCAAAAGAGTATTTCTACCAACTTCCTGGTAACACAAAGTTATGTCACCGAAAAATAGGGGGACTATCTGTATGGGGTAAAATATGCTATGACACGTGGCCATCCAAAAAGGGACATGTGTAACCCAAGACGGGGGGATACCCAAAGACCGAAGGCAACTGTTTCGATTGTCACCGGAAAGAATAAGGCTCATAAAGATATGATAAATGCTCTTCGCCCGGTAGCATTTAATAGAAAATATTCCATGGGATTAAGAGCAATTACCCGTTATAGGGAATTTGGCATATATGTTCACCGTTTCATCTTCATCAATATCCCTTATAATTGACATTAAAGAAGGACACGAACCTAGGACTTCCTTTGCTAGAAGTGCAACATGAGTACGTAAATCAACACGTATCCAGTAAGTATCTAGCCTAACCCCCGAGAAGTAGTGATGAGGGGTCGACAACGACACTTACTAGAGGTCCAATAAAGCAATATCATAAATCATAAGCAAATATGAAGCACACAACAATAATGCGGTGTTTCCATAAGTTACTTAGTCTTCCAAATATTTCTTTTAAAGTATGAATTTCTCAATCCTGTATTCTACCTTAACAACTCGAAAAATGTCAAGTACCAATATCAAATGAATAAGGAACACCATATAAAATGCCGGGCATCACCAGAAAGATAATCTCGTGAATGTTCAGACTACCAGCGATATAACGCACGATTATGCCGAAGTCGTTTGGCCCGATCCAGAATAATGTTTACACTGCCAAGGGTCGAGCGTCACAAACCATAGATGCATTTATTATACTGCCAAGGCATTCGGCAGGCTCCACAAGAAAGGAAGGGAATTATCGAATTATGAGATACGTGCTTACAATACAGTACATGGGCACAATAATAAATATACCCATTTACATTTACCAAATATCTTGGCAACAACTCAAGGTAATAAAGTTCAGCCTAATATATTTGTATGTTTCTAAATCAATTTTAGTTAAAATTTCAATTAATTAAGACAGAAAAATGAGTCCAAACAATTTAAATATTACATTATAAAGTCCTAAGTCTACCCAGATATAAACATGATTTAGCTACATACGGACTCCCGTCACCTCGTGCGTATGTAGCACCCACAACTAGTTGCTCGTAATAATAAATATCACATAGGGAGTAGTTTGCCCCTCACAAGGTTAGATAGGAGACTTACCTCGCTCCGAAGTTTCATAACCAGCCCCCGCGCCTCTCTAACACCTCAGACCAAAGCCCATCGATCCGAAACTAGTCAAACAAAGGGCAAATTATTCAAAATACACTCCAATGCTTACAATTTAACATTTTATAGCAATTCCCAGCTCCGCTTGAAAAGTCAATAAAGTCAACCCTCGGGCTCACGTGTAATGACCCGGCCATTAGTTTTGACTATTACAACTTCGTTCCCCCCATTTACTGCTCAATTTGTGCTTTACAGTTGTTATATAACTTGTCGGGGTAATTGGTTTAGTTCCGGTAAGGTTTTGAAATGAAATGAAACACTTAGTTCCAAGGTTTAAAGTTTAAGTTAAAATAGTTGACCGGATATTGACTATGTGTAAACAACTCCGAAATCGAATTTTGATGATTCCAATAGCTCTGTATGGTGATTTTGGACTTAGGAGTGTGTCCGAAAAATTATTTGGAAGTCCGTAGTTAAATTAGGCTTGAAATGGCTAAAATAGAAATTTAAGTTTGGAAGTTTGACCGAGGGGTTGACTTTTTGATATCGGGGTCGGAATCTGATTCTGGAAATTGGAATAGTCTGTTAAGTCATTTATGACTTTTGTGCAAAATTTGAGGTAATCGGACATGATTTGATAAGTTTCGTCATCGAATGTAGAAGTTGAAAATTCTTAGTTTCATTAGGCTTGAATTGGGGTATGATTCATGATTTTAGCGTTGTTTGATATGATTTGAGGTTTCGACTAAGTTTGTATGATGTTTTAGGACTTGTTGGTATATTTGGTTGAGACCTCGAGGGTCTCGGGTGAGTTTCGGATGGTTAACGGATCAAATTCAACTTGAAGCATTGCTGGAACTACTGCCTACTTGTGTGATCGCACCTGCAAAGCTTTTGATCGTTGGTGTGAAGCTGCATGTGCACACAATCGTAGGTGCGAAGAATTTGCCCGCACCTGCGAGGCCGCATGTGCGAAGGGAGGGGCGCAGAACCGGAAAATGGTGAGGAAGTCGGGCAGCGCAGGTGCATAATATTTATCCGCAGATGCAGAGTCACATCTGCGCTTGACTCACCGCATAAGCGAAGGCAGCCTCATGGGAAGCCGCAAAAGCAAAGTTTTCGGCTACACCTGCGACACTGCAGATGCTGCTAAGTGAGTCGCAGGTGCGAAAAGCCCTGGACAGAATATATTCGAAGGGGTTCCGAGTTTTTTTCATTTTTGGACTTTCAAGCATGGTTTTAAGGGCGATTTTTAGAGAGGATTCACTGGAAACTTGAGATATGTCACTTGTGATAATTCCTACTCCATAATATTAAATTATCATCGAATAGTCCGACTAGATTACGTGTTTTTGAGTTGTAAATCGGGAATTTGAACCTAGGGATTTGGAAATAAGATTTGATGATTTGGAGGTCGAGTTGATGTCGGAATTTGGTAAAATTTATATGGTTAGACTCGTGGTTGAACGTCCGTTCATATTTTATAGCTTTTGTCGGGTTCCGAAAAGTGGGCCCCACGAGCGATTTTTGAGTGTAATTTTGGATTGTTTTTGTGAAAATTAGGATTTTGATATGAAATTAGTTCCTATAATTTGTGTTGACCAAATCGAATTAATTGTGACTAGGTTCGAGCCGTTCGGAAGTTGATACGCGCAGAAGGGTATTTTTGGAGCATTGTTTAGCTTGCTCGACATTATATTCGACTTGTTCGAGGTTATGTGAATTGCTTAGAGGTGACGCACATGCTAGGTGACGGGCGTGTGGGCGTGCACCGTAGAAATTGAGACTCAATTATTTCCGTAGAGTTGTTTAGTCAATTAATTTGTATTCTTTCATGTATTTTTATGTGTTAGAGAAACTGAGCTATGACTCATGTTAGAAATCATGTTTAGGCAAATGTTGGTATTATTGGTACCCACTTAGGTCATTTCAACTGTCGAAATATATGTTTAAACTATAATTTCATACTCAGTAATATTTATTCATTACATATCATATCTCAGTCTCTACTGTTATTTATTGATACATCATATCATCATTTTGGGCTAGTTTCATGACACTGTGAGCCCGAGAGACTGGAGAGAATGATGACTGAGTGAGGTCGAGTGCCTGATTGTGAGGATAATCATGGGATCGGGCTGCACGCTGCAGCATGCCAGATTGGCTTATTATAGCACGTGAGTTGTCCGTGCACACGTGAGTTGTCCGCGCGGATTCAGATATTGATACTATAGCACGTTAGTTGTCCACGCAGCAGTGACTTATCCGTACAGATCCAGATATTGATACTATAGCACGTGAGTTATCCGTGTAACACGTGAGTTATCTGTGCGGATCCAGATATTGATACTATAGCACGTGAGTTGTCCGTGTAGATTATAGCGCTTGGGCTGAAGGAGTCCCTCCGGAGTCCATACACACCCCAGTGAGCGCAGGTACCTACTGAGTACAGTGCCGAGCGATTGGGAGGATTGAGTGACTGTGAGGACTGAGTGACTGGGAGGATTGAGTGAATTGATACTCTGAGAGTATGCATATGGTTTTATTACTGAGTTGCATTGCATTGACATGCACACTTGACATACAGGCATATAGATGCATTTTCCTCATACTGCATGATATTGCATCATTCATGACTTCACATACTCATTGACATATAGGCATAGAGATATATTTTCCTCATGCCATTTGAAAATGAAACATCCTATCTGTTGTTGAAAAGTTTTTGGAAAAATCTCAGTTTTACAAAACGTACTCATATTTTGGTGAATTCGATAAAAAAGAATTCGGGTTTTCATTGATATACTTAAAAAGCAGGCCTATTTTTCTGGAACTGTGAATGAGCTGAGCATTTTATCTCTAAGCTATTTCTTTTATTACTTCTATTATGTTGTTATAAATTGTTGTTGCCTATTAGTGTTGGACTCTGACTTTGGTACAAGCTCGTCACTACTTTGAATCTAAGGTTAGGTTTGTTACTTATTGAGTACATGGGGTCGGTTGTACTCATACTACAATTCTGCACCTTGCGTGCAGATTTTGGATGTCAATGATGTTGTACATGATGGGAGCTGGATCTGAAGATGTACATGCGTTCTAGTCATTGTTGCCTCTTATTTATGGTAGCTTTAGAATTTTAATTTGCTCATGTATATTTCAAACAGATGATGTATTTTTATTTCCCACCAGCTTTGTAAATTCTAATCTTAGAAGCTCATGATTTGTACTACCAGTACTTGGGGGGTGTATTAGAGTCAGTTAAATATTAATTGAATCGGATTATTGTTATTTGACTTACCTAGCGGGTGAGTTTAGGTGCCATCACGGCTAGTTAGATTTTGGATCGTAACACCACGTGCCCGGATTCCGAAATATTTTGAAGATAAACTTTACCCATAATATTACGAACTCAAATATATGATTTATTCCCAATTCCATGTCCAATTTCGTGGTCAAAATTCAAAAATAACAGTTCTAGGGTTTCTAACAAAATCCCACAATTTCCATGAATTTTCATATATAAATCCGTATATAACTCATGTATTTAACTCACAGTAGGTGGGAATAGCTTACCTCACAATGTATGACAACGGTCTCCTCTTCAAGAACCCCAAAAGTCACCCAACCAAGTGAAAATGTGAGAGGAATGGCTAAGTCTCGAGTTTAAACACCGCACTGCCCAGCGACTCTCGCATCTGCGGACGAGTAGCCGGAGTGACGCCAAAGTTTACGTACAAGCCACGAATTACGATACGAACATATTTCAAGGCTCAGAACCCCAAACGGACATCGATGATGCCAAAGTCCACCTCAAACCAAACTTAGGAAATTCTAAAACCTTTATAATACCAACTTCCACAATAAGCGCCAGAATGCTCCCGGGCCACCTGATACTCAACCCGAACATACGTCCATGTCAGAAATCATCATATGAGCCTGTCGCAACAATCAAATCCCGATTTTGAGATTGTTTACTCAAAAGTCAAATCTTAGTCAACTCTTTCAATTTAAAGCTTCCGAATTTAGAATTTTCCTTCCAAATCAACTCCGGACTTCCCAAAATTCAATTCTTACCACACGTACAAGTCATAAAACATGAAGTGAAGCTACTCAATACCTCAAACCGCTGAACGACGTGCTAGAGCTCAAAACAACCGATTAGGTCGTTATATTCTCCCCTATTTAAACATACTTTCGTCCTCGAACATGTTAAGGACAGCTCCAGAGTTGTCCAAAATCACTGGTTGACACCTCATGCACCTACTCATGCCACTACACACATGTGACCACATTAGCTCAAGCCAGGCTGAAGCCCTTCCCTGCCACCTTAACCCACAAGCCTTAGAACCAAATTCCAACATCCAGAATTTATCTACGAGACATGATTCTAGCGTACGAATACCATATCAATCACTACACACTGTACCTAAAATGATTATAAACATCTGATGAATTCACACCATGCGCCGCATAATTCACATGCCCATAATACATCCTCTCACCACAACAACTAAAATTTACGAATCTGATGCCCGTAATATGCCTCATAAGATATGTGAGCCATGTTCCAATTCTCGCAATACTGCCACAATGAAAGAGATATGTAGAAACTTATAACCACCGACTAAATCAATAAATAATGGAGTCTCTCCTCCTGACAAGAACCATTACTTCATTTTGAACTGAACAATGATATGTTCTCTTTAATGTACCTTATATAAATCTGATTGCACTAATTTCAGGTCCAATAGCCTCGTCTCACCCAATACAAGATGCTCAGGCAATAAGCCACCTCATACACTGACCCAGATCTCATATGATGCCATTAATTCACTGACAAGCTACAACTTGAATATGACACATAAGGGAGAATAAACGCTGGAAAAAGAACTACCCAGCCCACGTAACGAATAAAATAGTCGAAGAGACGTTGTGAACCTTCCTCGGAGAATGAGAAACAAATACAAAAAAATATGTAAAGGGAACTGTACTCAACATCTCACTATTGCGGCGTGCAACCCGATCCACACATGATACCGTTGTGGCGGGCAACCCGATCCAAACATGATACTGTTGCGGCATGAAATCTGATCCAAACAACATACATGTGGTGGCGTGCCATCCGATCCACATATAACAATAAATAAGAGAATACCCGTCAAGCCAAAATGCTTATACCTACTATTAATTTTAGTTAAAAATTACACGTCTACACCTATGAAATACCGAATATCGACCACAAGTATGCCAAATACAAAAATACAACCCTGGGGAGACGGATAGCGCCATACGCTAAGAAACTCAAGCACATCTAAGGTGCGATAAATGACCTGTATCTCGAGAGCCATCCTGCTCATATAACACCACAAGCTACAAGGGATCTCAACAGATGTGCGTATAATCAAGCTGTCACACAACCCACATGGCATAATAAAGATTACACAGAATAGTTTATGACAGGAATAACATCCAATGCCCGACGACTCCTCTGTAAGCAATGTTATGACGAATGAACACATCTGACCTGATGTAGAGCACACATTCACATTAGACCCACCAACGGACCTCAACCGATTCCGATCATACCATACTAGGCCAATAACATTCCAAGGATCCACAATGACCCCATTTATGACACACACGAGTAGCCGCCCCGATCTGGAACAAACTCCCACCGTTCACAACCAAAGGAATAGAGCGCCTTCCATGCATAACTCTCACATTAATTATAGTACCAAAAATCTCCATACTTGGTTTCAATCTTTAACAATCAAGTGACTAACATGCCACACTTATACAGATTTCCCCGTGGGATACGCTCCCGCGACCTTCCACACCAGGTAGCAAGGTCCGCACCTCCATACCACCAGCAGTACTAATACTGTAAAGCAAATCAAGGATCCACAATCCGTACACAAAGCCTCTCACCCCGGACACCATTCTCAGGAGACACTAAGGTAGTTCCAGCTTTCTCTAACATCTGAAATTTTTCCTGCTCATCCGAGCTAGTGACATTTTTGTCAACTCCGAACCACAATCCTTGATCCTCAACTTTCAAATTCCCATGCCGCTCACTGCACCTATCATGCTGCTATGTGATAATACAAGTATTTATCATAACCCTTGAACTACTAGTAGAATAAATACTTCATTGGCTAGAAATCTTTCACTTAGCTCATTTTGTAAGAACCAATACAACACGCAACTAATTTCCCAAATCATAGAAAATATGAACCTCAAGTCGTTATCTAAACCGTGATGACTCTTCTGGAATCCATTTACACAAAAAGGCCATTTGAATCAAATACCTCCCAAATCAATCAAGTTAGGGAGGCTGTCAAGCCCGCACGTACAACCACAAACCACATGTATAACTTCACACACCGAAGGAACTGATCATTGTCACAATCATGTTGATTCAGCCATTCTTCTTCCAATTCACTCTTGACTTGCCTTAGAAATAATAGTAGCTCCATTCAAGAATCATAACGAAACTCAACAACACTCTTCCCGAGTGACACATTTCACGAGACCACATCGTCTCGATACCCATGAACCATATCATACCTTCCTTATGTGCACGATAGCATCCCCAACTGGTACGTTTATGCTGAAAGACCTTTCGCGAAGTATTCTTCCCTGCAGACCCGATGATAACATAGAATATTTACTGTAATGACCCGGCCGGTCGTTTCGAGAGTTATAACCTCGTTTTCCCTATTTCTACTTTTTTTGTTTTATTCAGCTATATTATGTTATGTTGGGTTAGTTGGTTCAGGACCGGAGTGGTTTCAGAGTGAATTGAGGCACTTAGTCTCTTAAGTAGAAACTTAAGTCGAAAAAGTCAACTGGATGTTGACCTATGTGTAAACGATCTTAGATTTGAATTTTGACGGTCCCGTTAGATCCTTTAGGTAATTTTGGACTTAGGATTGCATCCAGAATGTGATTTGGAGGTCCGTGGTAGAATTAGGCTTGAATTGGCAAAATTGGAAATTTGGCAATTTCGGTCAGCAGTGAAAAATTTGATATCAGGGTCGAAATAGAATTTCGGAAGTTCGAGTAGGTTCATAGTGTCATTTGTGACGTGTTTGCAAAATTTGAGATCATTCGGACGTGATTTGATTGGTTTTGGCATCGGTTGTCGAATTTGGAAATTTTGAAGTTCTTAGGCTTGAATTCGAGGGTAATTTGGTGTTTGGATGTTGTTTTGAGTGATTTGAAGGTTCGACTAAGTTTGTATGTTAATATATGACTTGTTTGTATTTTTTATTGAGGTCCCGAGGGCCTCGGGGTGATTCCGGGTGGTTAACAGATTTGTCGAAGTTGGACTTTGCAGCTGGAACTGCTGCTTCTGCTATTTCCGCACCTGCGGAAGAAAGGGTCACAAGTGCGAGGCCGCTGGTGCGTGTGGAGGGTGCGTAGGTGCAGGCAATGCTGTGCCAAGGCTGGGAAAGCAGGTGCGAAGAATTGGCCGCATCTGCGAGGCCTTGAGCGCAGATGCGGAGATGAGGAGTTTGGGCTGGTTTCGCAGATGCGTACCTGGGACCGCAGATGCGAGTCTGCAGGTGCGAGGAAGGTGTCCGCAGGTGCAGAAGCTGGGTGATTAAGTGAGTTGCGCAAGTGAGGATCCTTGGACCGCAGGTGTGGTCGTGTGGGTGCGAGAAAATGGCCACAGGTGCGAAAGACCTTGGCAGAAACCATAAATAGAACCCTTCGCGAATTTGGTTCATTTTCACCATTTCTATTCGGTTTTTGGAGATTTTAGGAGAGATTTGAAGAGGGAATCAAGGGGATTTCGTTGAGGTAAGTTACTTGAGCCCTAATACTTGTATATATTAGTGAAAATGAGGGGTTAGGGCTTGGAATTTTTGGAGAGTAATTTAAGGATTTAAAGGACAAAACGATGTCGGATTTTGATGAATTTGGTATGGTTAGACTCGTGAGTGAATGGGATTTCTAGTTTTATAAATTTTGTCAGATTTCGAGACGCGGGCCCGGGGCCCGGGGCCCGGGTTTGAGCTAATTTTGGGTTTTGGTCTAATTTAGAAGCTTTGCTTGTGGAATTCATTCTGTTAGCGTATATTGATGATATTGTATTGATTGTGAATAGATTTGGAGCATTTGGAGGCCGAGTCCAGAGGTAAGAGTATTGCGGGGTAGAGATTTGACCGGTTTAAGGTAAGTAACGCTTGTAAATCTAGTCATGAGTGTATGAAACCCCGGATTTTTTACCATTCTACTATTTTTTGTGACACACATGCTAGGTGATGGGCATGTGGGCGTGCACTATTGGGTATTTGTGACTTGGTCCGTCCCGTAGCAACTGTAAAGTTGCATACTTTGTTGAAACCATATGATACTTATATGTTTTAGAAAGAATTTCTGTAAATTGGGTTGAATGCCATGTTTGGGCCTTGCGCCAATGCTGTTTGGACCCTTATGGGCTGTTTCTTACCATCCTCTCATTGTTTTCGATAGAAAATCTATACTCAGTCATGTTTATATTTGTTTACCGCATAACTTAATTTTATAACTCTATTTTGATGCATATAAATGTTTTGGGCCGAATGCCCTGTTTTATTGAAAATACCCGAGTGGCTTGAGAGGTTTATGACTGAGTGAGGCCGAGGGTGTGATTTCTGAGGATGAGTGTGGATTAGGGATGCCCGCCTGCAGCATACTTTATTATTGTGGCACGTGAGTTGTTCGTGCAGCACGTGAGTTATCCGTGCAGATTATAGCGCTTGGGCTGAAGGAGCCCATCCGGAGTCTATACACACCCCCAGTGAGCGCAGGTACCTACTGAGTACGAGTACCGAGTGCTGAGTAACTGGGAGGCATTAGTGATTATGAGGTATGCCCGAGTGGCAAGAGTGATTGTGAGGTATGCCCGAGTGGCACGAGTGACTGTGAGGTTTGCCCGAGGGGCTGTATATGAGTGATGTTTTGCCCAAGGGGCTGTTTATGATTTTATCATTTTTTTGCTCACCTTTACATTGAGCCTTTGTTTGATAAACTATTGGAAAAATATCTTTAAATTATTTTTACTGAAACCAGGTTCAAACAAGATGATTTGATTCAAACACTGATTTTTAAAGCATGTTGTACTTTACTGAGATTTCATGATATGAACGTTATATGCTTTATTGCTCGTCACTACTGCTCAGTCTTTATTTATTGTTGTTACTTACTGAGTTGGCGTACTCACGTTACTCCCTGCACCTTGTGTGCAGATTCAGGTGTAGCTNATGTTGTACTTTACTGAGATTTCATGATATGAACGTTATATGCTTTATTGCTCGTCACTACTGCTCAGTCTTTATTTATTGTTGTTACTTACTCAGTTGGCGTACTCACGTTACTCCCTGCACTTTGTGTGTAGATTCAGGTGTAGCTTGACACGGTAGCGGTTATTGAGTATTCTGGTTGCGGATTTTCTTGGAGATAGCAAGGTAGCTGTTTGGCGATCACAGCCCCCGCTCTTCTCCCGCTTATCTTCCTCTAGTTGTATTTAGTTATTTTTCAGGCTGAGTTAGCCTTGATATTGTTAGACAGTTTGTAGTAGATGCTCATGACTAGTGACACCCCGATGTCGGGCTTTTCTTTTCCGCACTTCTTTTTTTATTTGATTTGAACTCTTTAAATAAATGTTTTATGTTAAATAATATTAAAATTATCTTTGAAATGAAAATATCGGTTTGTTTGAAAATGAGTCGGCTTGCCTAATTCCATGATAGGCGCCATCACGATAGATTAGGTTTTTGGGTCATGACAGATTAGTATGAGAGCCTAGGTTACATAGGTCTCACGAGTCATGAGCGAGTTTAGTAGAGTCTTGCGGACCGGTACGGAGACGTCTGTACTTATCTTCAGGAGGCTGCAGAACCTTTAGGAAACTTCACATTCTTGAAATTCTTTTCATGTGAATCTGTTGGTTCTAGTAACTAAACATCTGTTATTTCATTCTCTCACAGATGGTGAGGACTCGTACTACCGGTCAGGAGGGCCAGCCACTAGTACCATCAGCTAGGGCCGCGAGAGACCGAGGCCGCGGTAGAGGTCGTGGTAAGGGCAGAGGTGTAGCTCGTACAGCAGCTGGGGCAGTACCTGCAGATCTACCGGTTGTCCCAGATCAGGACTAGGTTCCAGTTGTTGATGCACCAGCTCAGGCACCACCTGTGCCTATTGTGATTCCAGGCCTTCAGGAGGCCCTAGCTCAGATTCTGACAGCGTGTACTGGCCTTACTCAGGCAGTCTCTATTTCGACGGCCGCAACCACTTCTCAGGCCAGGGGTGGCACTTAGACTCCCATCACTCGCACACCCGAGCAGGTTATTCATGGACTTCAGACACCGGAGGCACCACCAGCCCATCCGGTTGCTGTTGCTTAGGATTATGTGGTTCCTGCTATGCCTGAGGATGATCAACATAGGCTGGAGAGGTTTGGGAGACTTCAGCCACCACCTTTCAGTGGCACAGAGAGAGAGGATGCTCAGGACTTTTTGGACATGTGTTAGAGGATATTCCGTACTGCTGGTATTCTGGAGACTTGTGGGGTCTCATTCACTACCTTTCAGTTTTCTGGGGCTGCACTCAGATGGTGGAAGACTTACGAGTGGCGTAGGCCTATTGGCGCAACACCCCTTACTTTGCAGCAGTTCTCCGTGGTCTTTTTGGAGAAGTTTATGCCTCGATCTCGCAGAGAGGAGCTGCACAGAAAGTTTGAGCGGCTTCGTTAGGGTGATATATCTGTGACACAGTATGAGATGCGGTTCTCCGAGTTGGACCATCATGCTATCTGGTTGGTTCCCACGGACAAAGAGAGGATCATGAGGTTTATTGATGGCCTCACTTATCAGCTACAATTTCTCATGAGCAGGGAACGGGTTTTGGGTGCTACCTTTGATGAGGTTGTCGACATTACTCGGCAGATTGAGATGGTTCGCAAGCACGAGAGGGTTGAGAGAGAGGCCAAGAGGCCTCATGGTCAGGGTGGATTCAGTGGTGCTCCTTTTGGGGGTCAGTTAAAGCACGGTAGAGGTCGTCATTTCAGGCAGGCTCAGTCAGCTCGGCCATTTAATCGGGGTGCATCATTTGGCCATGGTTTTTATAGTTCTCATCAAGGCCACTCATCACTTAGTGCCCTTCCAGTTCAGAGTTCATCCCGTGCTCCACCTGTTCAGGGCTCTTCCATACCAGGTTCTTCTACTAGTCATCCCGGTGCTAGGGGTTCCCTTCAGTTTTCGCCGCTAGCACCAGGGAGGTTTTTTGAGTGTGGGGAGCTTGGGCATATGTGGAGGCAGTTTCCTTATCGTCATGGAGGTCTATCTCAGCAGAGGAGTCAGCCTCCGACTACAGCACCAGCTACCTCACCATCCGCCCAGTCAGCTCGGGGTGGAGGTCAGTCAGCTAGGGGACACCCTAGAGAGGAAGGAAAATCAGGGGCTGGTCAGGCCCGTTTCTATGCTCTCCCTACCAGACCAGATGCTATTTCTTTAGATGCTGTGATTATAGGTATTGTCTCAATTTGCCACAGAGATGCCTCAGTATTATTTGACTCTAGTTCCACATATTCATATGTTTTCTCGTATTTCGCCCATTTTCTAGATATGCCCCATGAGTCTTTAGTTTCATCTGTATATGTATCTACTCCTGTGGATGATACTATTATTATGGACCACGTATACCGGTCATGTGTGGTGACTATTGGGGGTCTGGAGACCCAAGTGGACCTTTTGCTGCTCAGTATGGTCGACTTTAATGTGATATTGGGTATGGATTGGTTATCTCCATGTCATGTTGTTCTAGATTGTCACGCTAAGACAGTGACGCTGGCTATGCCGGGAATTTCGAGGGTTGAATGGAGCGGTTCTGTAGATTATGTACCAAGTAGGGTAATTTCATATTTGAAGGCTCAGCGCATGGTTGAGAAGGGTTGCCTATCTTATTCGGCTTTTGTGAGGGATGTTAGTGCAGAGACTCCTGTCATTGATTCTGTTATGGTGGTACATGATTTTCTGGATATGTTTCCTGCAGACTTGCCGGGCATGCCGCCTGATAGGGATATTGACTTTGGTATTGATTTAGTGCCGGGCACTCAACCTATTTCTATTCCACCGTATCATATGGCACCGGCGGAGTTGAAGGAATTGAAAGAACAACTTCAGAAACTCCTTGATAAGGGGTTTATTCATCCTAGTGTGTCACCTTGGGGTGCACCGGTTCTATTTGTGAAAAAGAAGGATGGTTCCATGAGAATGTGTATTGATTACAGGTAGTTGAACAAGGTCACAGTCAAGAACAAGTATCCTTTGCTTCGTATTGATGATTTATTCAACCAGCTTCATAGAGCGAGGCTGTTCTCCAAGATTGATTTGAGGTCCAGTTATCACCAGGTGAAGATTCGGGATTCAGATATTCTTAAGACAGCTTTCAGGACCGGATATGGCCATTATGAGTTCTTGGTTATGTCTTTTGGGATGACCAATTCCCTAACCACGTTCATGCATTTGATGAACAGTGTATTCCATCCCTATTTGGACTCATTCATTGTTGTATTCATTGATGACATCCTGGTGTACTCTCGTAGCCGGGAGGAGCACGCTCAGCATTTGAAGATTGTATTACAGAGATTGAGGGAGGAGAAGCTTTATGCAAAGTTCTCCAAATGTGAGTTTTGGCTCAGTTCAGTAGCATTCTTGGGACATGTGGTATCCAGTGAGGGTATTCAGGTGGATCCGAAGAAGATAGAGGCGGTGTAGAGTTGGCCTAGACCGTCCTCAGCCACAGAGATTAGGAGCTTTCTTGGTTTGGCGGGTTATTACCGTTGCTTTATGGAGGGATTTCCATCTATTGCATCTCCCTTGACCAAATTGACCCAAAAGGGTGCTCCATTCAGGTGGTCGGATGAGTGTGAGGAGAGCTTTCAGAAGCTCAAGACTGCTTTGACCACAGCTCCAGTATTGGTTCTACCATCAACTTCAGGTTCTTACACCGTGTATTGTGATGCCTCAAGGATATGCATTGGTTGTGTTTTGATGTAGGAGGGTAGGGTGATCGCCTATGCCTCACACTAGTTGAAAACCCATGAGAAGAACTATCATGTCCATGATCTTGAGTTAGCAGCCATTGTTCACTCCTTGAAGATTTGGCGTCATTATTTGTATGGGGTTCATTGTGAGATCTATACTGATCACCGGAGTCTGCAGTATCTGTTAAAGCAGAAGGAACTTAATTTGCATCAGTAGAGATGGTTGGAGCTTCTAAAGGACTATAATATCACTATTTTGTACCATCCGGGGAAGGACAATGTGGTGGCCGATGCTTATTGGAAAAATATTTTTAAATGATTTTTACTGAAACCAGGTTTAAACGAGATGATTTGATTCAAACACTGATTTTTAAAGCATGTTGTACTTTACTGAGATTTCATGATATGAACGTTATATGCTTTATTGCTCATCACTACTGCTCAGTCTTTATTTATTGTTGTTACTTACTGATTTGGCGTACTCACGTTACTCCATGCACCTTATGTGCAGATTCAGGTGTAGCTGGACACGGTAGCGGTTATTGAGTATTCTGGTTGCAGATTTTCTTGGAGATAGCAAGGTAGCTGTTTGGCGATCGCAGCCCCTGCTTTTCTCCCTCTTATCTTCGTCTAGTTGTATTTAGTTATTTTCCAGGCTGAGTTAGCCTTGATATTATTAGACAGTTTATAGTAGATGCTCATGACTAGTGACACCCCGATGTCGGGCTTTTCTTTTTTGCACTTCTATTTTCTTTGATTTGAACTCCTTAAATGAAGGTTTTATGTTAAATAGTATTGAAATTATCTTTGAAATGAAAATATCGGTTTGTTTGGAAATGAGTCGTCTTGTATAGTTCTACGATAGGTTCCATCAGGACAGATTAGGTTTTTGGGTCGTGACATTCACCAAGTATTCTTCACACTATACTGCAAAATCGTGATCTCCAGCCACAAAACGAACCCATTAGAACCACTGTCAAGGGTCACCTACTATGTCTTGGTCCCGAAGATAAGCCAAACTCTAGTGCGCTGTCAGCACATAAATACTCCTAAAGAAGTAACCAGATGAATTATGTTTTCCTTGCACATCACATCTACCAGAAGCATAAACTCCGAGTCTCCCCAAAATCTGCGCAAGAATTGATAAGGCGAAATATAGCACACATTCATCAAATCCTTTGCTCAAACTACCCCTAATGTTTTCTTTTCGTAGTCATAAATAATCCATCAATGCACCGATAACCAGAAGCTGGACAAGAAGGCAACCACGCGATCCAATCGTAGACGGTGGACTGTCCCACTTAGATTTAAGCTACCATCACATAATGTAGAGCCCACAACGATTCCTCCTTCCTAATCTCCATGATCTCGCACCGTTAACTTTCCAAATTATCGAAACCTCATGTTAAATTTTTCATAAAACATCCCAAATTATCAGCCACAATTGCTTGTTTGACCTTCTGCTGGATAGTAAGTATTACTCTTCGTAGAAACTTTATCAAAATCACGCAACCGCCAACTTGCTCACAGGAGATAGCCCACCTATGGAATTCCCTACCGACATCTCCCAACGATGATGCACTAGCTACAACTACCACAAATTTAGTAAACCCTCCTGAGCCCATGCTCGTCCACCAGTTGTACAAGTTTGTTCATTCCCCATTGACATCAACTGAAAGCCCAACAATACATTCCAAACTCGAAGTCATGCTTCACACCAACAAACTCCTACTGCCATAATCAAGCTTCCTCCATCCGGCAGCCACCATCCCAAATGAAATGCATAGGCTTTGTCATTATCCACCATGATTCCTAAATCGCTCTAAACTTTCCTCAAGGCAAGTGGCTTTCCTGCCACAGAATCCATATGCTACTCTGCCACTCCCACTTCGGTTAAACCACATTCTTTAATCAATTTCTCTTCCTCTGCTCTTCATACTTGACCTGCTAGTAAATTGACCATCGTGAGACACCTCCCGCCATGTCCTTCATAATCCTTTGCTGCCCAAATGTTGCCTCAAATCAAAATCCTTCTATGTAGCTACTGAACTATTAAATTGTTTCTAACTCTAAGCCTCCTCGAAGATCATCTTTCTCGAGCTATCCGCTTTTGAAGCACCGGTTCGATTCTGAAATCGCTATACACCGCCATCTTTACAACCAGTTCTTAGACATTATCTCACCACACTCTGCCCCGAAGGTAAATTAAAGAAGATCATAACACCGGTGAACCTTATTAGATTCAAACAAGGATGATGACACCACATTGCAAATGAAAATTCCACCACGCTCAAAAATATCAAGTCTTGTTACTCCATCAACCAAAGCCTGAACATTCATAGTCTGATTTCCCTTCCTCCGCTGGAATTAGATGTCAAACGACTAAACTGTGAAGTGAGAAATACTCCTTTCGAGTCATTCACTGTTGTGATACATAAATAAGTAACCTACCATTACACCAACACTGTGCGATAACAACGCATGAACATCATAGCAATCTGTGCATAGCCTTAAACCATAGGAAATACAGATACTGACCTGAAATGATAGAACATCCTGCTGCAAGGCGACGATAATAACCTGCCCGAATACGCAGGGAAAACATCCTGCACCACATCTGCGGTACCACTACAACTCAAAGGAAGGAAGTAAAGCCACAAGCCTCAAAGGAATCAAATCACACGATGAGGAAATCAAGAAGGAAAGTGTTCCTAACAGCCATGTAGCCTCTTGAAGATAAGTACATAAGTCTCTGACCGATCTGCAAGACTCTACTAGCGTTTCTCATGACTCGTGAGACCCAAGTGAACCTAGAGCTTTGATACCAAGCTATCACGACCCAAAATCCACTGAAGGTCGTGATGGCGCCTAATGACGCCGTCAGGCAAGCCAACGGTGATTTATCAATTTAATTACTCATTTTACTACTTTTGAAATCATAGAATTTAATAAGAAAGGATATTTACACTTCTAAATCCACGGGAACGTACAACATTTGTTGTTTATAAAATAAATGAAAGGCGATAATAATATACGAAATCGTAAGCATCAACTAGTTTAAACCCAAAACCCGGTGTCACAAGTGCATGGGTATTTTCTAAGGAATACAATATTTGTCCAGAATGTAAATAACACAGGATAAAATAAATAGTACGATGGAGACTTGGTGGACAACGATGCGTAGCCTGGAATGCAACTCACATAAAGCTTCCTCAACAGGTGTGCCTACGCGGCAAGATGATCACCAAATGAACTTGTGAGATCCTGCACAATTAGTACAGAAGTGCAGCATGAGCACATAAATCAATGCATACCCAGTAAGTATCTTGCCTAACCCCAGAGAAGTAGTGACGAGGGGTCGACATCGACACTTATTAGATGTTCAATAAAGCAATATAATAAATCATAAGCAGATATGAAGCACATAACAATAATAGGGTGTTTCCGTAAGTTATTTAATCTTCCAAATATTTCTTTTTAAGTATGAATTTCTCAATCATGTATTCTACTTTAACAGCTCGGAAAATATCAAGGACCAATATCAAATGAATAAGGAACACCATATTAAATGTCGGGCATCAGTGAAAAGATAATCTCATGAATGTTCGGACTACCAGTGATATAACGCACGATTATGCCGATGTCATTCGACCCGATCCAGAATAATATGTATACTACCGAGGGTCAAGCGACACGAAGCATAGATGCATCTATTATACTGTCGAGGCGTTCGGCCCGCTCCACAAGAAAGGAAGGAAATTATCGAATTACGAGGCGCGTGCTTACAATACAGTACATGGGCATAATAATAAATATACCCATTTACATTTACCAAATATCTTGCCAACAACTCAAGGTAATAAATCTCGGCCTAATGTATTTGTATGTTTATAAATCAATTTCAGTTAAAATTTTAATTAATTAAGCTAGCAAAATGAGTCCAAATAATTCAGATATTACGTATGGACTCTCGTTGCCTCGTGTGTATGTAGCACCCACAACTAATTGCTTGTAACAAGAAATATCACCTAGGGAGTAGTTTCCCCCTCACAGGGTTAGACATGAGACTTCCCTCACTTCGAAGTTCTATAACCGGCTCTCGCATCTCTCTAACACCTCAAATCAAAGCCTATCGATCCGAAACTAGTCACACAATGTGAAAATCAATCAAAATATACTCCAATGCTTACAATTTAACATTTTATAATAATTCTCAACTCCGCTCGAAAAGTCAATAAAGTCAACCCTCTGACCCACGTGCTCAGATTCCGAAATTTTTCAAAGATAAACTTAACCCATAACATTACGAACTCAAATATATGATTTATTCCCAATTCCATGTCCAATTCCGTGGTCAGAATCCAAAAATATCAATTCTAGATTTTCTATCAAAATCCTACAATTTCCATGAAGTTTTATATATAAATCCTATATAACTCATATATTTAACTCACAATAGGTGGGAATATCTTATCTCACAATGGATGGCAATAATATCCTCTTCAAGAACCCCAAAATTCGCCCATCCAAGTGAAAAATGTGAGAGGAATGGCTAAGTCTCGAATATAAACGCCCCACTGCCCAACGACTCTCGCATCTGCGGACGAGTAGCCGCTTTTGCGGCTTCGCACCTGCAGAAATTCCCATCGCATGTGCGGTTCCCCCTAACCCCAGCCAATTTTGCTTCTGCGGACTAAAATCTTGTAATGCCCAGCCGGTCGTTTCGGGAGTTATAGCCTCGTTTTCCCCATTTCTGTTTCCTTTATACTCTTAAGCTATATTATGATATACCGGGTTAGTTGGTTCGAGCCCGGAGTGGTTTTGGAGTAGAATGACACATTTAGTCTCTTATTTAGAACCTTAAGTTGAAAAAGTCAACCGGATATTGACATATGTGTAAACGATCTCGGATTTGAATTTTGATAGTTCAGTTAGCTCTGTTAGGTGATTTTGGACCTAGGAGTGCGTTCGAAAAGTGATTTGGAGGTCCGTGGTACAATTAGGCTTGAATTGGCGAAATTGGAAATTTGGCAATTTTTGGTCGGCAGTGGAAAATTTGATATCGGGGTCGGAATGGAATTTCGGAAGTTGGAATGGGTTCGTAGCATCATTTTTGATGTGCGTGCAAAATTTGAGGTCATTCGGACGTGGTTTTGTTGGTTTCGGCATCGGTTGCCAGATTTGAAAATTTAGAAGTTCTTAGGCTTGAATCCAAGGGTAATTTGGTGATTTGATGTTGTTTTGAGTGATTCGAAGGTTCGACTAAGTTTATATGTTGATACATGACTTGTTGGTATTTTTGGTTGAGGTTCCGAGGGCCTTGGGGTGATTCCAGGTGGTTAACGAATGTGTCGAAGTTGGAATGCAGCTGAAGCTGCTGTTTCTGCTATTTCTGCACCTGCGGAAGAAGGAGTCGCATGTGCGAGGTCGCAGGCGTGGAGGGATGGTATGCAAATGCGAAGAAAAGAAGGTTGGTCAATTTTCACAGAAGCGGAGTGTGAGCGCGCAGGTGCGCTTTCGCAGGCGTGAGAATTTGCTGCGCAGATGCGGGAAAATGTGAAGCCAAGGCTAGAGCGCAGGCGCGAAGGATTTGGCCGCACCTACGAGCCCACATGTGCAAGGCCTAGAGCGCAGGTGCGGAAGGTGGGAAATTAAGTGGAATTCATGGATGCGGCACCTTGACCATAGGTGCGGTTCCGCCGGCGCGGAAAAAGAGACCGCAGGTGCGAAAAACCTGGGCAGAAACCATAAATAGAACCCTTCGCGAATTTGGTTCATTTCCACCATTTTCAAGTCGATTTTTGAAGCTTTTGGAGTGATTTTCGAAAGGTGATTCAGGGTCTATCAGTGAGGTAAGTTGCTTGAGCCCTAATACTTGTATACATGGTGATTTTCCGTTGTATAATCATTCTAATTAGCGAAAATGAGGGGTTAGGGCTTGGAATATTTAAGACTTTAATTTAAGGATTTGAAAGACCAAATGATGTCGGATTTTGATGAATGTGGTATGGTTAGACTCGTGAGTGAATGAACTTTATAGTTTTTTAAATTTTGTCAGATTTCGAGACTTTGTCCCGAGGGCCGGATTTGAGACAATTTCGGGTTTTGGTCTAATTTTATAGCTTTTCTTGTGGAATTCATTCCATTAGCACGTATTGATGGTATTGTGCTGATTTTTAATAGATTCGGAGTATTTGGGGGCCGAGTCCAGAGGCAAGAGCATTTCGGGGTAGAGATTTTGACCGGTTTGAGGTAAGTAACGATTGTAAATCTAGTCCTGAGGGTACGACATTCCGGATTTTGTATCATTCTACTATTGTTAGTGACGCACATGCTAGGTGACGGGCGTGTGGGCGTGTACTGTTGGTGATTATGACTTGGTACGTCCCGTAGCAACTGTAAAGTTGCATACTTTGTTGAAACTATACGATACTTATATGTTTTAGAAAGAGTTTCTATAAATTGGGCTGAATGTCATGTTTGGGCTTTGTGCCAATGTTGTTTGAACCCTTAGGGACCTTTTCTTACTATCCTTTCATTATTTTCGATTAAAAATCTATACTCAGTCATGGTTATACGTGTTTACTGCATAACTCAGTTTTATGACTTTATTTTGATGCATATAAATGTTGTTTTGGGTTGAGCACCCTGTTGCCTTTTTACTGAAATGCCCGAGTGGCTTGAGAGGTTTATGAATGAGTGAGGTCGAGGGCCTGATTTGTGAGGATATCTATGGGATCGGGCTGCACGCCGCATCATGTTGCATATTTATGGGATCGGGCTGCACGCCACAATATGTTGCATATTTATGGGATCGGGCTGCACAACGCAGCATGTTTGATATAGGCCGAGGGCCTAAGTGATTATGCCATGATTTGGCTTGATATTGCGCTTGGCTGCAGGAGCCCCTCCGGAGTCTATACACACCCCCAGTGATTGCAGGTACCTACTGAGTGTGAGTGCCGAGTGCTGAGTGACTGGGAGGCATGAGTGATTGCGAGGTATGCCCGAGTGGCAAAGGTGATTGTGAGGTATGCCCGAGTGGCAAGAGTGATGGTGAGGTTTGCCCGAGGGGCTGTTTATGATTTCTTTATTTTTGCTCACCTTTGCATTTTTCCTCTGTTTGAAAAACTGTTGAAAAATATCTTTAAATGATTTTTACTGGAACCGGATTTTAACGAGATGATTTGATTCAAACACTAATTTTTAAAGCAAGTTGTACTTAGTGAAATTTTGTGATATGAACTTGATATGCTTTATTGCTCGTCACTACTGCTCAATCTTTATTTATTGTTGTTACTTACTGAGTTGGCGTACTCACGTTACTCCCTGCACCTTGTGTGCAAATTCAGGTGTAGCTGGACACGGTAGCGGTTATTGATTGTTCTGGTTGTAGATATTTCTTGGAGATAGCAAGATAGTTTTTTGGCGATCGCAGCCCCTGTTCTCCCTGTTATCTTCCTCTAGTTGTATTTTGCTATTTTCCAGGCTGAGTTAGCTTCGATATTGTTAGACAGATTGTAGTAGATGCTAATGACTAGTGACATCCCGATGTCGGGCTTTTCCTTCCGCACTTTATTTAGATTGGAACTCCTTTACTAAGGTTTTTATGTTAGATAACATTGAAATTATCTTTGAAATGAAAATATCTGTTTATTTTGGAAATGAGTCGGCTTGCCTAGTTCCACGATAGGCTCCATCACGACAGGGGTTAGTTTGGGTCGTGACAAATTTGCTCCTGCGGTCTCGCTTCTGCAGAGCACTGACCGCTCCTGCGGTCCAGCATCAAAGGCACAGATTCCGCATTTGCGGTGCCTCCTCCGCTTCTGCGTATGCGCATATGTGCGCCCAAACTCTGCACCTGCGGCCCTTCGCCCAGCTGGCCTCTTTCGCTTCTGTGATGACCTCTATCACGCCTGCATATCCTCACCTACGACCAAACCACCGCAGGTGCGACGACACCAGATTTCAGTAGTTTCCAGCATTTCCTCAAATCCAAATTTCAATCTGATTTCAATATGTTTCAAACCCGAGGCCCTCGGGTCCCTATACGAACATACCAACACATCCCAAATCATGATTCAAACTTAGTCGAAGCCTCAAATCACATCGAACAATATCGAAATTACGAATCGTTGACCGAAACCTTTCTTTAATCTTTCAAACCTTCGATCTTCGCCGAACGCGTCCGAATTAAAATTAAACATTCCGGAATAACGCCAAACTTTACGCACAAGCCAAAAATCATGATACGAACCTATTCTAAGGCTTGAAACCCCAAACGGACAACGATGACACCAAAATCCACTTCAAACCAAACTTAGGAATATCTAAAATCTTCAAAATGCCAACTTCTATAATAAAAGCCGAAATACTCCCGGACCACCCGATACTCAACCTGAACATATGCCCAAGTCCAAAATCATCATATAAGACTATTGGAACCTTCAAATATCAATTCTGAGGTAATTTACTCAAAAGTCAAACCGAATTTAGAATTTTCTTTCCAAATCAACTCCGAACTTCCCGAAATGCATTTCCGACCACACGTACAAGTCATAAAATATGAAGTGACACTACTTAAGGCCTCAAACTGCCGAACGACATGCTAGAGCTCAAAATAATCGATCGTGTCATTACAGACTTCTTAGCTAACGGGTTCAGATTTTGATATTAAAACTTGGAATAGTTCCATATTTCTTTTTAGAACTTGTCTGCAAAATTTGGTTCAATTCGGAATTTATTTGACATGATTCGGATGCTTAAACGTGATTCTAGTATTCTTGAGTTTCACTTTGGAAGTTCATTCGTTTTGAGGATTGATTCATAGATTTAGATGTTATTTTGGTGATTTGATTGCGCGAGCAAGCTCGTATGATATTATTACACTTGTGTGCATATTTAGTTTGGACCCCAAGGGGATCGGGTGAGTTTCGTACGTGCTTCGGATGAGTTTTGCAATACGATAAGTGTGTTGGTGCAATTGCAAGCCTCGCTTTTGCGAATAATTATTCGCATTTGCGAGTATAGAATGGGATGGGTGAAACTCGCATTTATGAGAAGTAGTTTGCATTTGCGAACAGTGGATGCGAAGGATGTGGTCGCAATTGCGATCACTGACTACTAGTGTACTGCTTCACATTTTTGAAGCTAAGGGTTGCATTTAAGATGGTTTTGGGTTCGCATTTGCGACCTCAATGTCGCATTTGCGACTTTTGCTCTCCAGTGACAAGGTTCGCAATTGCGACCCTTGTCTTGCATTTGTGATGTTCGTAATTATGAACAAAACATCGTAATTGAGGCATCTGCAGCTAGGTATAAGAGGAAAAAATGGGACTTAGCTCATTTCTCACAATTTTTCAACCCTAAACACCCTAGAGACGATTGTTCAAGGACTCTTCTTCCTAAATTCATAGTAGAAATTAGAGATTTGGGTAGAATTGGGAATTTTTATAAAATTGAGATTTAGACCTCGAATTAATGTCAGATTTCGAAATAAATCACACAACTGGGCTCAGGGGTTGAATGGGTGATCGAGTTTTGGTCCAAATTTAGATTTTGACCAAGCGGGCCCGGGTTAACTTTGTTTGACTTTTTAAAAAATGATCTAAATTGAACCTCTTCCATTTGTGAGTAATTTTTAAAGCTTATTTTGAATCATTTGGTGAATAATTTGCTAAATTTGGTTGGTTTGGAGACTTGTTCAGAAGGGAAATTTGTGGTTGAGTGATTGCTTGAGTTATGGAGCGAGGTAATTGTTGAGTCTAACCTTGATTTGAGGGAATTAGGAACCCTCGAACTATATGGTATGTGAATTATGTGTGAAACGGCGTATATGCGAGGTGACGAGTGTATATACGCCGTCAAAATAATCGTTTCCATGTTTTTCTTGTATTTAATAAATTATCTCACTCCATGCCTTAATTGTTACATGTTTTAAATGCTTTCTATGCCGTAATTTGTTACTTGTCATTAATTATTCTTGTATTGAATTTTTCGTTCCTTCCATGACTCAGTGATTAATTTCTAATTACCTTAATTGTCTTACTTGCACACCTTAATTATCACGTACTTGACTTGTCTTGTTGCTTTTGTATTATTTGTCGCATTCCTTTGATTAGTACGTAGTTCCTTTATTGCGTTGCTTTCATATTCCTTAATTGTAGAGATTTTAATAAATTGAGCTATTGGATTGATTACATTTATTGGAAATATTTATGGATCGGGTTGCATGCCGCAATGGTTGTGATATGGTAGAATAAGGGAGTATTTTGATATTGATTATAATGATATGGTGGTATCGGGTTGTGCATCGCAATAATTGTGTACGTAATACTTGATATTGATAAATTTTGATATGGTGAAATAAGGGAGGATTGTCACATTGATTATGATGATATGGTGGGATCGGGTTGCGCGTCAGAACGAATTTTATATGTGATTCTTAATATTGATAAATGATGCTATAGTGAAATAAGGGAGAATTGTGTGTGTACGGTCGGATCGGGTTACACGCCACAACGGATTGTGTATGATGTATTCGTTGTTGTTATTGTGTTGGTTTCCAGCATTGTTACATGAAATTATGAGATCTATTATTTCGGGTTCTATGATTGCAAGGATTGAGTTATTGTTCAAAAATTAATTGCCTTACTTTCATTTCCTATTTCCCTTCCATGTTATTGTTATTATTATTATTATTATTATTATTATTATTATTATTATTATTATTATTATTATTATTATTATTATTATTATTATTATTATTATTATTATTATTATACTGCATACGGGTTATTATAAGCGGTCCACCTTAGCCTCATCACTACCTCGTCGAGGTTAGGATCGACACTTACAGAGTATATGGGGTCGGTTGTACTCATACTACACTCTGCACTTCTAGTGTAGATTTCGGAGGGGGTCCTAGCGGCATTCAGTAGATTTTCTCGAATTCAGTTTTTGACGGAGACTTGAGGTACAACTGCACAACGTTCGCAGCCCTAAAGTCCCTTTCTACATTACCTTAGCTGTTTATTTCGATTCAGATAGTTTTGCTTTTATTCAGACTATTATTTGTAGTATTCTAGACGCTCGTGTATTGTGACACCAATTTTGGAATTGTATTTGGATATCATCATTTATTGGTTTATTTACTTTATTTCAGTTTATTCAGCTTATTGGTTTTTATTTGACTTGAATTGTAAAAACATAGTTAATAACTATATCTAACATTAGTTTTCCTAGCAAGTAAAATATTAGGCGCCATCACGGTCCCAAGGATGGCAATTCCGGGTCGTGATACAAACAGATTTTGGCAAAATAATTTGGGAAAAACTTGACAAAATCTATGACTAAACAGGGCCTTAGCATTTTCTTGAGCCAAAACTAAAGAGAAAATAAATAGGAATTTAGAAAACGAAATACAAACTTATGGGGTTCTGCCATCCAATTCTTTCCGGATGGGACTCATTTTATGGGAAAACATGGCCAATTGATATTACTGTAGTTATGTTGTTACGAACTTCTGGTACCATAGTTGTCTAACTTCATTTAAAAGCGATTCCCACTAATAATGCAACTTTCTGGTGTTTGACTCTTTGGAGTGAGAGATGAATAGTGAGAGCAAATCCTTCTAAGAGATGAAAACAACAGTCGATGTGCAAGTTTATCTATCACTTATAAAAGAGATCATTCATAAGCTCTAACTAATTAATATTTGTTGTACACCAGAAAAAGAGGAAGGGACCTGTCCAGTCTCCACCATAGTGTGAATGTGTAAATAGGTCAATGTGGAATCCGGAACTAAAATATTGATCTTTTGGACTCAAAGAACCATAATATGTGGGAAACAAAAATGGGCACCATAATATATATAGCGCGGTTATTCACCGAGCTATACCTTAACGGCACATTTGTCTGTTAAGATATAGCGCGGTGAATAACCACACTTTATTTGAATTTAAATGGGCGGGAAGGTATAGCGCCCTTATATACCGTGCTACAGTATAGCGCGGTATATATGCACACTATACTTACATAAATAAACGGGCCCTTCTCCTTCCCCACCACACGAACCGGAACACTCCCCCGTTAAAAAACAAGAAAATCAGTGGAGCCCACCGGTCCCACAAAAAGTATAGATTCTTGGTCCCACATCGTATCTAAGGCGTTAGCTCGTAGCAGGTTGCTCCTTTCGGCTCCAAATCACCAAATCTTCAACTTTTCAATAAATGAAAATCGAGGTATTCCGACTTATTTTTTGTTAAAACTCATGTATAAAAAATGCCTATTAGTTATTTTTTATTATGTTCTATGTTATTTCGTGATTGTTTTGCGATTTAATTAATTTTTTGTTTTTAATCCGGATTATATTATTAGTGTGCTTAAAATATTAGTAAAATAAGAATTGTTATTAGTTGTTAAAACAAATGTTAATTAGTTAATTTTTACTGTGGTATATATTTTTTCGTGATTATTTTGTGATTAAACTAATTTATTATTTTTATCCGTTTTAGATTATTTATTTGATAAAAGATTAGTAAAATAGATAAATTATTATTTTTGGAATAATTAATCTTATTTAGATGTTATTGTTGTACATATATCAATATGTGACTTTAGTTCCTTGTAGTGCTCGTATTTGTAATGTAGTGCCCTTTTAGAGTAGTAAAATATTGTGCTCTTTAGCGTAGTATCTTTGTAGTTATTGAAATTAATTATTTAATTATCTATTAAACTCAAAAATATTTGAAAACATTTGATAGCTCAAACACAAACTCTCTCGAATTCTAGTCAACAAACGTAAGAAAATAACATTAGAAAACAATAATATTTGTCAAACTAAGTATTATTATATAAATATTTAATAATTAAATCCTGTATAGTTAGGAAAATTAATTATTTAATTTTATTATAGTCAAAAATAGGTGAGTAACAAACAAACATATAAAATAAGAAACAAACATATAAAATAAGAAACTAACATATTAAATATTAAACAAATATATAAAATAATAAACTAACATATAAAATAATAAAGTAACATATAAAATAATAAACTAACATATAAAATATAAACTTCTAATATAGAAAATATATCAACCTAATATAGTAAAAATATCGAATAAATTTTAATATTAAAGATATTGCAATATATTTAAAGATGTTAAGCAATTAAAAAGAAAAATACTTTAATTAATATTGTTCAATTTATAGTCATCGTCATGGAGGTTCCGCCTGTGCATCCCGGACCTGGATCGCTAGAGCTACTGTTGCTACAGGCCGAGCATAGGTCTTCATATGTATGAGATGGGCAGCGTTTCTCCCAGACATTCCGCGCCAGACGTATAGACGATATGTGGAGTTCATTAGGGCCCACCCACTTCATCCTTGTATAGTTAGACGCCTTCAGGATACGGGTTTCTACAGGACTATAGAGATCGGCCGGTTGCAGTTCGACTGGGTGTTGATCACGGCTATGATAGAGTGGTGGCGACCGGAGACGCACACGTTTCATCTACCCATCGGCGAGGCTACCATCACGCTTGAGGACGTGGAGGTTCTTTTTGGTCTGCCGGTTGATGGACTACCTGTAGGTTACCCGCATGCTCTTAGAGAATATACGGGATTGCATTACATGCAGATGTTGCAGTGACTCACCGGTTTCCAGCCAACGGAGGAGACTGCATTGAATGGGGCCAGTCGTTTGCAGTTGATGCCCGTCCGGCAGCATCTAGAGACGATGGATGCCAACATTACAGATGATACACTGAATCTTCTTATTGATCGGTACACGAGATTGGTGATGCTGCTGATGTTTGGTGGTGTATTATTCCCTAACACTTCGGGAAACCTAGTCAGCTTGAGCATTCTTCATCAACTTGAGCGGCTAGATGATTTACCTGGTTACAGCCGGGGTGCAATTGTTCTAGGTTACCTGTATAGGCAGATGTGCCAGGCGAGCATGGGCACCCATAGAGACATTGCCGGATTTTTGCAGCTACTGTAGGTGAAAACATAGTCAATTCTTTTCAGGATTATAACATACATAGTAAAATAATAACATAAATTTTATGTCCACGATGTATATTAGGTTTGGGCCTGGGAGCGGTTCCTGCATTTCCAGGCACCTCTTCCAGCCATCGCTCTGGATGCACCACCTCTACCGTTTCTCCCTTTAGCTAGGAGGTGGGTTGATAGGCAAGGCTACAAACACAAGGTCAAGGCTCGACATAATCTACCATATTGCAGGGATTTGTTGGATTTGCTTGAGGGCGCGCAGGTACATGTATACTTAAGTTTATTGGCCTGGCTTTATATGTGTTGTGTTTACTCACGATTCTTGTTTTTACTTACTAGTTCATATGGAATCCATACAACGACGAGATATAGCTGGTTTGCCCGATTATTGCACGAGTGGCCGAGTTTTGTGAGCTCTTTCATCCCATTGATGTGTCTCGATATTGTCGAGCATTATGCCACCGAGAGAGTCCTTAGCCAGTTTGGTCGACCGCAGCTTGTACCTACTCTGCTCGCTTGGCTTAGGACACATTACCAGCGGGATGATCGTTCCATGGTTGACCAAACATACGTGGCCTGGCTAGAGGCCCAGATTGAGATTTGGGCCCATCGGTATGACCTGATTCTGCCACCCCCTCCACATGAGCGTACGGATGGTGAGCATGAGTATATGGGTTGGTTTCGCAGTGTTACCCAATATTTCGTCGGGAATCCCGTTCATCGCGCTGGTGGTCGATACATTGCATACGCCGAGAGGCATGAGGCACTGGTATGTTATTTGTTATAGTTACTTATAATGTTAACCTATCATTCCGTAATTAATATTTTACATGGTGTTCAGGCTATTGGCTTACATCTATTGTACCAGTTGGGACTACATATGCAATAGCATACCGGCGAGGGAGCGACGTCCTTGCACGTGGATGGCTGACAGGTTACAGATCTGGCTTCCCGGACATTGAGGTGAGCTGGAGATGACGAGCGCTTAGGACATGAGGCTAATTATCTGCCGCTAGAGTAGTACCATCGTGGGCCAGTAGTGGAGCCTGAACATGGTCGACGTGGCAGGCATGCCCATAGAGGAAGAGGTGTCCCACGAGGTCGTAGGGGTCGGTGAGGACGTGGTCCCCAACAAAAGGGGCGTTGAGTCACCTATTGAGGATTTTGGAGTTGATCAACCGGGTGACCACCCTGATCCAGACGATGCTCCTCATGCTATGCCATCATTCAGCCTTTAGCTGACACCAGGGACTTCGTAGGTGACCCCGTCAGCTCCATTGTTGATCGCGGGCACGACCATTACGCGACAGGAGTGGGATCAGTATTTTCTTAGGTTGTCGACATGCCTGAGATGGATAATTATATTCAGGAGCCGCCGAGACTATGGTAAGACCATTAAAATAATTTTCGCTAACACGTACGTTAGTAATATATATTTTATATACTAAAATATCTTATTATTCTGTGGGTTACTACTGGACAGATGGAACCTTCTACCGATCCTGCCAGCCTTACTGATGATCATGCTGCAATGCATCCTCCGATAAAGAGGCAACATAATGAGGATGATCCTGATAGTATTGTCGGGCGGGATGGGATGCGCCTCAGGCCAACCAATGCTTTAAAGCATACAGGTTGTGGGACACATTGACATTTTTTATTATATATACATATGACATTCAGTATATAATAGCAACATTATTTATGTTTTACATTATTGTAATGACCCGGCCGGTCATTTTGAGTGTATTAGCCCTGATCCCCTATTTACTACTTCATTCGTATCTTTTTGTGCTTATGTGACTTGCGGGGAGGTTTTGTTGTGGTTTTGGAGTGATTAGGGACACTTAGTCCTTAAAACGGAAGCTTAAGTCTTAGGATTTTGACTGTAGTTGGAACTATGTGAAGACGACTCCGGAATGGAGT
The DNA here is from genome assembly GCA_000715115.1 of Nicotiana otophora. Taxonomy (NCBI): domain Eukaryota; kingdom Viridiplantae; phylum Streptophyta; class Magnoliopsida; order Solanales; family Solanaceae; genus Nicotiana; species Nicotiana otophora. Next base: position 93,389 of record AWOL01S0002862.1, read on the forward strand.
TTCATCAATTCCGTTAGTTTCGTTGGGTGATTTTGGACTTAGAAGCATGTACGGGTTATGTTTTGGAGGTCTTTAGCTAAATTAGGCTTGAAATGGTGAAAGTTGAATTTTTGGGAAGTTTGACTGGAAATGGACTTTTTGATATTGGGGTCGGATTCCGATTTCGGAAATTGGAGTAGACCCGTAATGTGAATTATGACTTATATGCAAAATTTGAGGTCAATCGGACGTGATTTGATAAGTTTTGGCATCGAATGTAGAAGTTTGAAGTTTCAAAGTTCATTAAGTTTGAATTGGAGGGTGATTCTTGTTTTTAGCATTGTTTGATGTGATTTGAGGGCTCGACAAAGTTTGTATGATGTTTTAGGACTGTTTGATATGTTTGGTTGAGGTCCCGAGGGCCTCGGGTGGATTCCGGGTGGTTAACGGACTAGTTTTGGACTTGAAAGATTTCAGAAATTTCTGGTGTCTTCAGTTGCTGGTTTCCTCTTATGCAGTCGCGTAGGAGGAGACGCGACCGTGAAGCCTTGAATTAGGCAGTCACCTTTTTGTTCTATGCGATAGAAAGAGCTCGTCCGCGATCGCAAAGTTTGCGTGGCCATTGATGCGCGAACGCATGGCCCGTTCCGCATTCGCAGTGAGGAAGAGAGGACCTAGGTAGTGGGAGGATGTACTCTATGTAGGGGTAGGCATCGGTCGGTTCGGTTCGATTATGAATATTATCGATTTACCATATCTGTTTTCGGTTTACAAAGATGATAAACCGATAATCAAACCGATAAGATATTAATTATCGGTTAATCGCTTATCGATCATTATCCGTTCGGTTATCGGTTTACCTGATAAGATAACTCAATCTAGAGTTAAGCAAAAAAGAGAAGAGTAAAACAATTTTAAAACTCATTTCTGGCACAACTAAAATAGTTTTATAAAATAGTTTTATATCGGTTCTGGACACAACTAATATTTGAAGCTTCTGCTTGGAGAAACTAATATTTAATTTGTTGAGAGTTGTAAAACAGTTTCACTTCAATATTGTTGTAATAAATGGAAACCCTACTATTGGTATTGAAACAATTTGACAACATTTCCAGTTTCCAGTTTCCAACACTATTGGTGCTGCTACAACTTTCCAGTTTCCAACACTACAAATATCAACATAATGTTGCTACTAAGCCACAAAATCTGCAACTAATATTCACATATTGAAGTAGTCAAGAATGGTACCAATTCGATAGAATCAAATATTTCAAATCTCGCAAAAACAGCAACTCAAATCAACTCTAGCGCGCGGCACGGGCAGACGTACATGGATCTGCACAAAAAGATATGCAGAAGCTTAGTATGAGTACATCAAAATGGTACCTAGTAACTATCAAGCCTAACCTCGATAGAGTAGTGACGAGGTCAGGTCAAGACACCTACTAGGATATAAATAAACAGTTAATGGCATGAACCAATGCCAAAGTTTTAAGCATGGAAATAACTTAAATGAAGCAATTAAAGAGAACCACAATGATCATAGACAGATAATAACTGCTAGAACAAGGAAGAACAAAACAACAAGAAATGTTCCCACCAAAACCCTTTGCAACATGAGATAAATAACAAGAATCACAACGAGGTACCGCCTCATGTACAATAAGAATCACAACCGAGGTACCGCCTCGTGTATATATCAAGATTCACAACCGAAATACCGCCTCGTGTATATATCAAGAATCACAACCGAGGTACCGCCTCGTGTATATATCAAGATTCACAACCGAAATACCGCCTCGTGTATATATCAAGAATCACAACCGAGGTACCGCCTCGTGTATATATCAAGATTCACAACCGAAATACCGCCTCGTGTATATATCAAGAATCACAACCGAGGTACCGCCTCGTGTATATATCAAGATTCACAACCGAAATACCGCCTCGTGTATATATCAAGAATCACAACCGAGGTACCGCCTCGTGTATATATCAAGATTCACAACCGAAATACCGCCTCGTGTATATATCAAGAATCACAACCGAGGTACCGCCTCGTGTATATATCAAGATTCACAACCGAAATACCGCCTCGTGTATATATCAAGAATCACAACCGAGGTACCGCCTCGTGTATATATCAAGATTCACAACCGAAATACCGCCTCGTGTATATATCAAGAATCACAACCGAGGTACCGCCTCGTGTATATATCAAGATTCACAACCGAAATACCGCCTCGTGTATATATCAAGAATCACAACCGAGGTACCGCCTCGTGTATATATCAAGATTCACAACCGAAATACCGCCTCGTGTATATATCAAGAATCACAACCGAGGTACCGCCTCGTGTATATATCAAGATTCACAACCGAAATACCGCCTCGTGTATATATCAAGAATCACAACCGAGGTACGCCTTGTATTCACAATTCAAAATCTCAATCACAATCTTTCCTTATATTGTCGCGTGTGCCTTATATTTAAATAGGTTTTAAAAATATTTTTTTCGAAATAGCTACATGTACTTTAGCCCACATTATGGCATCGCGTGGCTTCACGTGGTTCCCTACAAGCAACACAAACATATATCCCACCTTATACCTGCATACACATTAACCCCAAGACTTATACCTCCGTATGCACGTCAATAACACATCACAATAACAACTTGCACTACAAGTGCCCATATATCACAACTTGTCAATAATCACTAATATCAATATTTCCACAATAATAGCATATGGCTCCACCACAACGAGTAAAAACATATCAAAAATAACAATGAATATAAAATGCCTCAACAATCAATTATGCCTTAACGTGTTAACGGCTTTCACAACTTCAACACCAATAACTCAATAATGAGAGAGATAATGTATAACTACGATATTATATAAGATTAACTCACAATAGAAGAAATAACGTGCAACAATGACTTCAAATAATGGAAATCAACAATGGAAGGGATAACATGAACAATAACTTCAAGTAATGATAATCAACAATGGAAGTGATAACATGAACAATAACTTCAAATAATGATAATCAACAATGAAGAGATAGCATGTAACAATAAAAGGTGAAACACGTTCAACTAAAGCATGAGAGAAATTTATCAAGTCGGATTGAGAACAAGTGCTAAAAAAGTCATTTAAGGCATATAAGGATGGACTAACACAAGTAAGAATAGATTAACTATGAGAATTTAGAACATGATATTACAATTAAATTAAGGCATAGAAGGAGTTTAAGTAGCCTAAACCGGTCAAATACCACATACAACTCATGTACCCACTCGTCACCTTGCGTACATGGCTTTCACATAGCACAAAATAAATCTATCAATACCAATCCTAAGGGATAGTTCCCCCACACAAATTTAGGTAAGATACTTACCTCAACTAGGCCAATCAATTCTCAGAAATAGCTTTTCCCCTAAAATTCACCTCCACACGGCTCAAATCTAACCAAAGTCGACTTAATATCATCAAACAATGCAAGGGAAATCAATTACAATATAAAAGGCCATGATCTTTACAGTTTTTTCCAAAAAGTTAGCAAAAGTCAACTTGCGGCACGTCCGGTCAAAACCTGGGTCAATAGTAGATTACGACTACCCATGACCCCATGAGTTCATATATGTAAATAATTTCAAAATCCGGGCCCAAATTGACTCTCACAACTCAAATTCTTATTTTTCAAAAATTTGACAAGGTTTCACAATTTTTCACTTTGATTTACATGATTTTGATGTTAAAATCTAAAATATATTGATGGAATATGACTAGAAATAGATTAGAATCACTTACCCAAAGTTTGTAAGTAAACATCCCCTCTCCAAATCGCCTCATATCGAGTCTAGGATTCAAAAATGAGAGAATGTTTTCAAAGATCTCGTCTCCCAACTCTTTGTACCAACTGCAGTTGTCGCATTTGCAACACAGGGTGCGGGCCAGGACTCGCATTTGCGAACCATGACATCCTCAACCATCATCGCATTTGTGATAAAAGGCTTCGCAATTACGAAGCTGGGAACCTCGCAAAAGAGAACAAATGTTCGCAAATGCGCACTAAGGCAAAATCCGACAGACTTCGCAATTGCGACATCTGAGCCACCGTTGTCACCTTTGTAATTGCGATGCTAGTGCTCGCAATTGCGATACTTGAGCACCAACATCACTAGCAATTCAATTTCAATTCAAATCTTCTGAAACATGTCCGAAGCTCATCCAAGCCCTCGGGGATCCAAACCAACCATCCATACAAGTGTAAAAATATCATACGAACTTGCTCGCGTGATCAAAACACAAAAATAACATCTAAAACTACGAATTGAACTCTAAAATGTATGAATTTCAAAGTAAAGTTCAAGAATTTCTAGAATTACAACTAAATGTCCGATCCTATCAAATCAACTCCAAACCACACCGAATTTTACAGACAAGTTTTAAATACCATCACGATCAAACATTCCAACTTCAAATTGCCAAATTTAGGCAAATCAACACAAATCAACCTATGGAGTTCCAAAATAAATTTTGTGCATACGCCCAAGCCCGAAATCACGATATGAAGCTATCCGGGCCATCAAAACACCGTTCCGGGGTCATTTTCACAAAAGTCAAAGTATGGTCCACATTTCTAACTTAGACATCTAAGCCATGAATCAAAGAGTCTGAATCAACCTGAAAGCTTCCCGGAACGAAATTAACTAACCCCGCAAGTCATAAAACTATAAACACACATGTGTGAAGCATAAAAAAGGGTAACGGGACGCAATTATACAAAATGACCAGTCGGGTCGTTACATTCTCTCCCTCTTAAAACAAACTTTCATCCTTAAACGTGCATAAGGACATACCTGGAGTGATGAATATATGAGGATAATGACTCTGCATATCGTGCTAGGTCTCCCAAGCCACCTCATCGACCAGATGACCCCTCCATTGAACTTTCACTGAAGCAATGTTCTTTAATCTCAACTTTCTTACATGTCTGTCCAAGATAGCCACCGACTCCTCAATATAAGTCAAATCCTCGTCCAATTGGACTGTGCTGAAGTAACCATAATACTTCTAAAACATAGAAACATGGAACACCGGATGAACTACAGATAAACTAGGTGGCAATGCAAGCTTGTTGGCCACCTCACCAATCCTATCAAGGATCTCAAAAGGTCCGATATACCTAGGGCTCAACTTGCCCTTCTTCCCGAACCTCATCACACCCTTTATGGGTGAAACCCGGAGCAAGACTCGCTCTCCAGCCATGAATGCAACATCACGAACCTTTTGATACACGTAACTCTTCTATCTAGATTGGGTTGTACGAAGCCGATCCTAGATCAACTTGACCTTCTCCAAGGCATCTCAAACCAAATATGTGCCTAATAACTTAGCTTCTCCCGAATCAAACCGACCAACTGGGGAACGAAATTGTTTCCTATATATGGCCTCATAAGGAGACATCTTAATACTCGAGTGATAGCTGTTATTATAGGCAAACTCCGTAAGCGGCAAGAACGGGTCCCAAAAACAACCAAATTCCATAACACATGCACGAAACATATCCTCCAATATCTGAATGGTGCGCTCGGACTGCCCGTCCGGCTGGGGGTGAAATGTTTTACTCAACTCAACCCGTGTGTCTATCCCACGATGTACAGCTCTCTAGAAATGTGATGTGAACTGCGTACCCTGGTCAGAGATAATGGATACCGGCACGCCATGAAGTCGGACAATCTCGTGGACATAAACCTGAGCAGTTACTCTAAAGAATAGGTAGTCACTACTGGAATGAAATGAGTCATCTTGTTCAACCCGTCCACAACTACCCATACCGCGTCAAATTTCTTCTGAGTCCGTGGGAGCCCAACAACGAAGTCCGTGGTGATGTGCTCCCATTTTCATCGGGAATCTCAAGTCACTAAAGCAAACCGCCCGGCCACTGATGCTCATAGTTCACCTACTAACATTTTAGGCACCGAGCTACATACTCTATTATGCTTGTCTTCATTCTCCTCCACCAATAGTGCTGCCTCAAATCCTGATACATCTTAGCAGCACCGGATGAATGGAGTACCGCGAACTGTGGGCCTCCTAAACAATCAACTCACATAACCCATCCACATTTGGCACACATAACCGGCCCTACATAGTTAACATACTGTCATCCCCAATAGAAACCTATTTGGCATTGCCATGCTGAACCGTGTCCTTAAGGACAAGCAAATGGGAGTCGTCATAGTGACGCTGTCTGATGTGTTCTTATAGAGAAGACTGAGAAATAACACAAGCAAGAACTCGACTAGGCTCCAAAATATCCAATCTAACAAACTGTTTGGCCAAGGCCTAAATATCCAATACTAATGGCCTCTCCGCTTCCGGTAGATATGCTAAACTGCCCAAACTCTCCTCCTTTCGTCTCAAGGCATCGGCCACTACATTGGACTTCCCGAGATGATATAGAATGGTGATATCATAGTCCTAAAGAAGCTCTAACCACCTCTGTTGTCGCAAGTTAAGATCTTTTTGTTTGAACAGATGTTGTAAACTCTGGTGGTCGGCATAGACCTCACAAGGGACACTGTACAAATAGTGCCACTAAATCTTCAAGGCATGAACAATAGATGCCAATTCCAAGTCGTGGACTGGATAATTCTTGTCATGGGTATTCAACTGCCGAGATGCGTAGGCAAACACCCTACGATCTTGCATCAACACCGAGCCAAGACCAATATGTGGCGCATCATAATACACAGTATAAGACCCCGAACCCGTAGGTAATACCAACACTTGGGTTGTAATCAAAGTATTCTTGAGCTTTTGAAAGCTCGCCTCACACTCCTCGGACCATCTGAAAGGAGCACCCTTCTGGGTTAATCTGATCATAGGTGCAGCAATATATGAGACACCCTCTACGAAACGATAATAATACCTGGACAAACCAAGGAAACTCCAAATATCAGTAGCTGAATATGGTCTGGGCCAACTCTGCACTGCTTTAATCTTCTTTGGATCTACCTTGATACCCTCACTCGATACCACATGACCCAAAAACGCCACCGATTCAAGCCAAAATTTACACTTTGATAATTTTGCATACAACTTCTTTTCTCTCAAGGTCTGAAGCACGATCCTCAAGGGTTGCTCATGATCTTTCCGGCTGCGAGAGTACACCAAGATGTCGTCAATAAACACAATGATGAATGAATCAAGATAAGACTGGAATACACTGTTCATTAGGTGCATATATGTTGCTGGGGCATTAGTCAACCCAAATGACATCATAATGAACTCGTAGTGACTATACCGAGTCCTAAAGGTAGTCTTCGGAATATCTGGATCCTGAATATTTAGCTAATGAAACCCTGACCGCAAATCAATCATTGAGAACACTCTGGCACCCTGTAGCTGATCAAATGAGTCATCAATGCGAGGCAATGGATACCTATTCTTCCCTGTAACCTTGTTCAACTATCGATAATCAATAGGCATGCGCATAGAACCATACTTCTTCTTCACAAACAAGACCGAAGCACCCCACTGCGATACAATAGGGAGAATGAAACCCTTATTAAGCAATTCTTGTAAATGCTCATTTAGTTCCTTCAACTTCATTGGGGCCATACAGTATGGTGGAATAGAAATGGGTTGAGTGTTCGACAACAAGTTTATACCAAAATTGATATCCCTATCGGGCGGCATGCCCGGAAGATCTGCTAGGAATACATCTGAAAATTCTCTCAGTACCGGAACTAACTCAATGGTAGGAGTATTAGTACTGGCATCTTTCACAAAGGCTAGGTAAGCATCACACCCCTTCTCAACCATCCGTTGAGCCTTTAGAAATGACACAACCCTGCTAGGAACATAATCCAATGCACCCCCTCCACTCTAATCGTGGTAAGCCTGGCATAGCTAATGTCACATTCTTGACGTGACAATCCAGAATAGTATGATAGGGCGACAACCAGTCAATGCCCAAGATAACATCAAAGTCTACCATACTAAGTAACAACAAATCAACTCTGGTCTCAAACACCAATAACAACTAAACACGACCGATAGACACGGTCCACAACAATAGAATCTCCCATATGCATGGACACATAAACATGAGAACTTAAAGAATCACGAGATATATCCATATAAGGGGCCAAGTAAGATGAAACATATGAATAAGTGGATCCCTGATCAAATAAGATGGATGCATCTCTATGGAAAACCGGAACCATACATGTAATAATTGCGTCTGCAGTAACTGCCTCCGTCCTACCCAAAAAAGCATAGAATCTGGCCTCCCCCTCTAGGGTGACCTCTACCTGCCTCTCCACACCCCTAGCTGGTTGTGCGGGTATAGCGGCAACTGGGGCAGCAACCCTGTCCTGAGAAATCTGTGGGCCTGACTGAATCCGTGGAGCCTGAGCAGTCTGTGGAGGTGCACTCATCCTGAGTTTGGGGTAGTCTCTAACTATGTGGTGGGTATCACCACACTCAAAGCAAGCTCTTGGTATGCGTGGCAGCTGGGACTGGATCGGGCATGGTCAGTTGGATTGACCGCTGAAGGCACCCCGTGCAGGAGGTGCACTAGAAAGTGGCTGAGCAAAGTGTGCAACCTAAGACCTTAAAACAACCAGAGCAACACTAGAAGCTGGAAGTGCTAAATGAACTAGGAAGCTCACATAACCTCTACCATGACGGGCTGTATCTGTAGCATGGCCACCACTAAATCCTCCCGTACCTCGGGGCTTCTTGGCCTCCATGTCCTGTCTCTCACGACCCCGAATACCCTCCAACCTCCGTGCAATATCCACCACTTGCTGATATGGGGTATTTGTCTTCACATCTCGAGCCATACTTAACCTAATACTATAGTTGAGACTCTTGATAAATCGGCGTACTTGCTCTCTGACTGTAGAAACCAAGTCAGGTGCATGCCTGGACAATTTACTAAATCTGACTGCATACTCTAACATTGTCATAGTACCATGGCGCACGTGATCAAACTCCGCGTGTCGTACATCCCTAAGGGTCTAAGGAACAAACTCTCTCAAGAATAACTCTGAAAATCGAGTCCATGTAAGTGAAGTTGCATTAGCTGGGCTACCCTCCTCGTACACCCGCCACCACTGAAACGCTACTCCCGTCAGCTGGAATGTAGTGAAGGCAACTCCACTCGTCTCCACAATACCCATGGTGAAAAGAATACAATGACACTTCTTTAGAAAACCATATGCATCCTCTGAAGCCAAACCACTAAAAGTAGGAGGGTGATATTTCTTGAACTTCTCAAGTCTAAGCTGCTCATGCTCAGATATTACTGCCCTAACCGCGAGGTGAACTGGAACAACATGTTGTACTGGAATAACCTCTGGGACATGATCAACATGGACCCGCTGCTCTGGAGTACGGGCTGGGGGAGTGTGATCTCCTCCCTCATCCTGAGATGTGGCTGTTGCAAGTGGAATCAACCCCGCCTAAGCTAAGGTACCAAACACGCTCAAAAATTGTGCGAGGGTCTCCTGAAGTGCAGGGGTGGCCATAGGCGCATCGGGTGCCTGCCCCATAACTGGAGCTACTGGTGGCTCCTCTCTCGCATCTCGGGTAGGTACTCTGGCTTCACCACGTGCCCCTCCTCGGCCTCTGCCCCGGCCCTCGCCTCTCGCGGCTCTAGTAGGGGGCGCGGGTGTCTGAACGTTGGATCCAACAGTGCGTGTCCTCACCATTTGTGAGAGAATAAAAAGTCAAAGATTCAGTTTTCGAAGTCAACCAGTTCGCACGATAAGGAATCAAAGAAGTAAAGTTTTCCTAACAGTTATGTGGCCTCTCGAAGATAATTATAGACGTATCTGTACCGATCCACAAGACTCCACTAAACCTGCTTATGACTCGTAATACCTATGAACCTAGAGCTCTGATACAAACTTGTCACTATTCCAATTTTTTTCTGTAGGATGTCGTGATGGCACCTAGTCTCTACGACTAGGTAAGTCTAACATTTGATAACAACTTGACAGGTATAATTAACAAAATATTAAAACAAGTCTGATAAATTTATATAAACTTTCGAAAATAGAATCTCAATAATACACTCCCAAAGACCGGTGGAACCGAGTCATACGCTTTACAGAGTAAGCTAAAGTGTCTACTATATCAATGTCTGAATGAAAAAACAACATGAAGTAAAGGTAAAGGAAGGTGTCTCCAAGGCCGCGTCAATAACACATCACAAGAACAACTCGCACCACAAGTGTCCATATATAATAACTTGCCAACAATCAACAATATCAATATTTCAGTAACAATAGCCCATGGATCCACCACAACGTGTACAAGAATATCAACAACAACAATGAATGTAAAATGCTCAACAAGAAAGATGTCTCACCAATAAAAAAAATTGCTTCAACGTGTTAATGACTTTGACAATTTCAACACCAATAACTCAACAATGAGAGAGATAATGCATAACCACGATATTAGATAAGACTAACTCACAATGGAAGAAATAACATGTAACAATGACTTCAAATAATGGAAATCAACAATGGAAGGGATAACATGAACAATAACGTGAAATAATGATAATCAACAATGGAAGCGATAACATGAACAGTAACTTCAAATAATGATAATCAACAATGAAGAGATAACATATAACAATAAAAGGGGCAACAAGTTAAACTAAAGCATGAGAGCAATTTATCAAATCGGATGTAGAACAAGTGTTAAACAAGTCATTTAAGGCATGTAAGGATGGACTAACACAAGTAAAAATAGATTGACTATGAGAATTTTGAACATGATATGACAATTAAATTAAGGCATGGAAGGAGTTTAAGTAGCCTAAACCGGTCAAATACCATGTACAATTCATATACCCACTCGTCACCTTGCATAGATGGCTTTCACATAGCACAAAATGAATCAATCAATACCAATCCTAAGAAGTAGTTCCCCACACAAAGTTACTTATGATACTTACGTCAAATAGGCCAATCAACTCCCGAAAATAGCTTTTTCCCTAAAATTTACCTCCACATGACTCAAATCTAATCCAAATCGACTTAATATCATCAAACAATGCAAGGGAAATCAATTACAACATAAAAAGTCATGATCTTTACACTTTTCCCAAAATGTCAACAAAAGTCAACCCATTAGTTTCAAAATTCGAGTCCAACTCGACTCTCAAAACTCAAAATCTTATATTTCAAAATTTTGACAAAATTTCACAAATTTTTACTTTGATTCACATGGTTGTGATGTTAAAATATATGACATATTGATGGAATATGATTAGAAATAGATTAGAACCACTTACACAAAGTTTGTAGGTGAAAAACACCTCTTTAAATCGCCTCCTACCGAGTCTAGGGTTCAAAATGAGAGAATATTTTCAAAAATCCTATCTCCCAACCCTTTGTACCAGCTGCAGTTGTCGCTTGCGACACAGGATTCACATTTGCGAACCCTCGCAATTGCGGACCAGGGCTCGCATTTGCGAACCATGACAGTCTCAGTCATTCTAGCATTTGCGATAAAAGGCTTTGCAATTGCGAAGCTGAGAATCTCGCAACAGCGAACAAATGTTCGCAAATGCGAACTAAGGCAAAATCCGACAAACTTCGCAAATGCGAAGGAGAAGTCTCAATTGCGACATCTAAGCCCCCACTGTCACCTTCGCAATTGCGATGCCGGTGCTCGCAATTGCGATACCTGAGCACTAGCAGCACCATCAATTTAATTTCAATTCAAAATCTTTCGAAACATGTCTGAAACTCATCCGATCCCTCGGGGCTCCAAACCAACCATCCACACAAGTGTAAAACATCATATGATCTTGCTCCCGCGATCAAAACACAAAAATAACATCTAAAACTACGAATTGAACTCTAAAATGCATGAATTTCAAAGTAAAGTTCAAAAATTTCTAGAATTACAACTAAACGTCTGAATCTTATCAAATCAATTCCAAACGACACCAAATTTTGCAGACAAGTTCTAAATACCATAACAGACATATTTCAAGTCCCAAAATCAAATTCCGAGCTTGATAGCTAAAAGTCAAACTTTCCAACTTCAAATTGTCAAATTTCGGTAAATCAATACAAATCAACCTACGGACTTCCAAAATCTATTTCGGGCATACGCCCAAGCCTTAAATCACGATACGAAGCTATCAGAGCCATTAAAATACAGTTCTGGAGTCGTTTTCACAAAAGTCAAAATTTGGTCAACATTTCTAACTTAGGCTTCTAAGCCAAGAATCAAAGGGTCTGAATCAACCCGAAAACTTCCCGGAACGAATCTAACCAACCCCGCAAGTCGTAAAACCATAAACACACATGTGGGAAGCATAAAAAAGAAGTAACGGGACGCAATTACACAAAATGACTGATCAGATCGTTACACATTCGTCTCGGGCACCGACCCTTATCCAATCACTTTCAAGTCTACATCAGTTTCTACTTTCTATAAATGTAGTACCATTTCTATTCTTCCATGTCGACTTGCCAGTCTCTTCACTTATTTCCTTGTGATCTTCATATTGAGAAAACGGCGCAGCAACTTAAAGGCATACAAAAGGAAAGAAGATAAAATTTGATACTTACATTCTTTTAGTGCTAGACTAGATATCTAAGCCGTCACTCAGATCAGTCATATCACTCTGTCATTTATCTTATCCACAAATATTTCTGAAGATTGAAGACGAAAAAAGAAAACAGTAGATATACACGTCAAGAAGTGGATTCATACATCACCCTTAACATATTTTATAAACTGTTATTCGGTAATGAACACGTTTCTATATAACATATTTCCAAGCTGTTGCTCTCAGTAATATCAAGAAATAATATTTGGATCGCATAGGCTGATAGGCAAGTAAGTGGAAACAGTGGACTGCATTCCGTGATCCAAAAAGTAAACTTTTTCTGTGGTTCTTTTTCTTTTAAGAACATTTAAATTATGAGGGCTAGCTTGCTGGTGACAATTCTATTTTAAAATAACAGAAAAGAAATCTAAGCTATAAGTCCCGAAAAAATGACTCGTGCAAAAAGTTAGCTACTCTCTCCATTTCAAATTAGATTAAATAATTTTTTTTTAGTCTGTTCCAAAATAAATAACACATTTTTAAATTTGGAAATAATTCAACTTTAAACTCTTTATTTTATCCAATTTACCCTTAATGAGAAACTTTTATAACCACACAAATAGCATGATCCCACAAAGCTTTTACTCCTTAAACTTTTAAGACCATAAATTTCAAAAGTCTTCTTTTTTTTCTTAAAGTTAATCATTGGGCACTTAAATCCAATTACTAATCTTAGGGTCGTTTGATACATGGGATAAGAATAATAATCCCGAACTAAAATTTAAGATTAACTTTATCTCATATATAAAAAGATAGAATAACTAAATCCATGAGATTTCCCACTATATGGGATAGGATCTCTCACCATTATATTATTTGTATCAAACGACCCCTTAATAATTAACAAGCATTAAGTGTAAATATTCGACAGTAACAACGCCTATAGTAGGAAGACCTTACTATACTCCCGCTCAAACTGTGACACAGACCAAAAGATTAGTGAGCTGACTATAACTTCCTTCAGTTAATTACCAGATCTGACTTTTCATTTAATGCAGTACGAAAGAAAATAAAAAACAGTCTATAAGGGACACATTGACCTATTTACACATTCACACTATATGGTGGAGACTGGACAGGTCCCTTCCTCTTTCTCTAGTGTACAACAAATATTAATTAGTTAGAAAGTGATCTCTTTTATAAGTGATGGATAAACTTCCACATCGACTGTTGTTTTCATCTCTTAGAAGGATTTGCTCTCACAATTCATCTCACTCCAAGAGTCAAACACCAGAAAGTTGCATTATTAGTGGGAATAGCTTTTAAATGAAGTTAGACAGCTATGGTACCAGAAGTTCGTAACAACATAACTATAGTAGTATCAATTTGCCACGTTTTCTCATAAAATGAGTCCCATTCGGAAAGAATTGGATGGCAGAACCCCTTAAGTTTTTATTTCGTTTTCTGAATTCCTATTTATTTTCTCTTTATTTTTGCCTCAAGAAAATGCTAAGGCCCCGTTTAGCCATAGACTTTGTCAAGTTTTTCCCAAATTATTTTGCCAAAATCTATTTGTATCATAACCCGGAATTCCCGTCCTCGGAAACGTGATGACGCCTAACATTTCACTTGCTAGGCAAACCAACGTTAGATATAGTTATTAACCATTTTTCAACAATTCAAGTCAAATAAAAACCAATAAACTGAAATAAAGTAAATAAACCAATAAACGGCGATATTCAAATATAATTCCAGAACAGGTGTCACGAATACACAAGCGTCTAGAGTACGACAAATAATAGTCTGAATAAAAGCATAATTTTCTGAATCGAAATAAAATACTAAGGTAATGTAGAAGGGAACTTTAGGGCTGCGAACGATGTGCAGTTGTACCTCAAGTCTCCGTCAAGAACTGGATCCGAGTAAATCCACTGAATGCTGCTAGGACCCACACCGAAATATACACAAGAAGTTCAAAGTATAGTATGAGTACAACTAACCTACTCTGTAAGTGTCAAGCCTAACCTCGACGAGGTAGCGACGAGGCTAAGGCAGGCCACTTACAATAACATGTATGCAGTATAATAATAATAACAAGGAAGAAAAATAGGAAATGAAAGTAGGGCAATTAATTTATGAAGAAGAACTCAATCCTTGCAATCAGAGAACCCGGAATAACAGATCTCATAATATTATGTGACGATGCTAGAAACCAACACAATAACAACAACGAATACAACATACACAATTTGTTGTGGCGCGCAACCCCATCCCACCGTACACACATAATCCTCCCTTATTTCATCATAGCATCATTTATCAATATCAAGAATCACATATAAAATTCATTGTGGCGCCCAGCCCGATCCCATCATATCATCACAATCAATGTCACAATCCTACCTTATTTCACCATGTCATAATTTATCAATATCAAGTATTACGTACACAACCGTTGCGGCACACAACGTGATCCCACCATATCATTATGATCAATAACAAAATCCTCCCTTATTCTACCATATCACAACCATTGCAGCGTGCAACCTGATCCATACACATTTTCAATAAATGTAATCAATCCAATAGCTCAATTTACAAAAATCTCTATAATTATTGAATATGAAAGCAACACAATAAAGGAACCACGTACTAAACAAATGAATGCTACAAATAATACAAAAGCAACAAGACAAGTCAAGTACGTGACAATTAAAGTGTGCAAGTAAGACAATTAAGGCAAGTAGCGATTAATCAAGGAGTCGTGGAAGGAATAAAAAATGCAATACAAGAATAATAATTGACAAGTAACAAATTACGGCATAGAAAGCAACTAATAGTTAAGGCATGGAGTGAGATAATTCATGAAGTGCGAGAAAAACATGGAAACAATTATTTTGACGGAGTATATACACTCATCACCTCACATATACGCCGTTTCACACGTAATTCACATAACATATAGCTCGAGGGTTCCTAATTCCCTCAAATCAAGGTTAGACCCAACATTTACCTCGCTCCGCAACTCAAGCAATCACTCAACCACGGCCTTGCCTTTTAAACAAGTCTCCAAACCAACCAAATCTAGAAAATTATTGACCAAATCTGTCACGACCCAAAACCCACTATAGGTCATGATGGCGCTCAACGTCGCTGTTACGCAAGCAAACGGTGAACTATCAACTTAATTATTCATTTTATTATTTTTAAAATCATAAGCCTTATTATGTAAAAGATTTAATGTATTTAAAAATAATAAATACTTAAAATATTAGTAAGATATAAAATAAAAGATAACAATATCAAGCCTAACCATATCAATCACTAGAGCATCCCCAAAACCCGGGGTCACAAGTGCATGAGCATTTACTAAGGAGTACAATAATAATACAACATCTATCCAAAATGTAAATAAGACAAGATAAAGTAAATAGTACGATGGAGACTATGTGGGTTGCGATACGTAGCTTGGAATGCAGCTCACCAAAAGTCTCCTCAATAACTGCGCCTACGTGCCACGATGACTACGAAATGAACCTGCCATATCCTGCATATTTAGTGCAGAAGTGTAGCATGAGTACGTAAATCAACGCGTACCCAGTAAGTATCTAGCCTAACCCCGGAGAAATAGTGACGAGGGGTCGACATCGATTCTTACTAGAGGTCCAATAAAGCAGTATGATAAATCATAAACGGATATGAAGCACAACAGTAATAATGGGGTAAGACTATAATTTTGCATAATCTTCCAAAATTTCTTTTAAAGATATAAATTTCCCAATCTCGTATTCTATCTCAACAACATAGATATATCAAGTGTCAGTATTAAACGGATAAGGAATACTATATAAAATGTCAGGCATCAGTAGAAGTAAATATTTTGCGAATATTCAGACTGCTAGCGATATAACATACGATTAGGTCGAGGTCGTACGGCTCGATCCAGAGTGATGTGTACACTACCGAGGGTCGACCGGCACGAACCAAAGATGCATCTCAATATACTGTCGAGGCGTTTGGCCCGCTTCATAAGAAAGAAAGGAACTTATCGAATTACGAGTCACATGCTTACAATATAAGTACATGAGCATAAAGTGGATATACCCTTTACAGTTTATCAAATATTTTGCCAACAACTAATATATATTTCTAAATCAATTTCTATTATAAATTTACATAATTAAGCTAGCAAAAATGAGTTCAAATAATTCAAATATTACATGATAAAGTCCTAAATCTATCCAGACATAAACATGCTTTAGCTACGTATGGAATCTCGTCACCTCGTGCGTACGTAGCACTCACAACTAGTAGCACATAACAATTACATCACCTAGGGGTAGTTTTCCCCTCACAAGGTTAGACATGACACTTACCTTTCTTCGAAATCCGATAACCGGCTCCAACGCCTCTCTAAAACCTCAAATTGATGCACATCAATCTGAAACTAGTCAAACAACGTGCAAACCAATCAAAATATACCCAAACAATCTTAATTAATCAATTTATAACAATTATCAACTCCGCTCGAAATGTCAACAAAGTCAATCCCCGGGCCCACGTGCCCGGATTCCGAAACCTTTCGAAGATAAACATTACCCATAGCACCACGAACTCAATTATATTATTTATTCCAATTTCATGTCTAATTTCGTGGTCAAAATTCAAAAATATTATTTCTAGGTTTTCTTCTAAAAATTCCATAATTTCTATCAAACTCCAGGTTAAAATCCATATATAACCTATGTATTCAACTCGAAACAAGTAGGAATAACCTACCTTATAATATATGGCGAAAATGATCTTCAAGAATCACCCCAAATCGCCTCACATGTGCTCCAAGAACTTAAAAGTGAAGAAATGAGCTCAAAATCCCGAAATTAGATATTTAATACACCTGTCAGGCCTCCTTCTTCACGATCGCGGTCATAATCCACGCGATCGCGGTTAACAAAAGTTCAAGTAACGTTTCCTTCATCGCGATCATAGCCAAAATCCCACGATCGCAATGTACAATTTGTGTTTTCTTCTTCACAGATATTCTTTAGTATAATGGACATAACGTTTTGTACAAAATTCTAAATGACAATCGGTTTGATTTTTCGACAACCAGATTCTATGGGCTGCAACTTTTATTTTCGGATCGTCTCCAAATTCCTTATAGATTGCAAGATATAAGCTTTCGAAACCAGACCACTGACAACAGAAATTTACGCGATCGCGACCTTCCTTCCGCGATCGCGATTTACAAGGCCTGGAACAACACTTTACACTTTGTGATCGTGGCCAAACCTCCGCCATCGCATTTCACACCCTCGACAGCAGTTCCAAAAGTCCTAAAAGTGGTCCGAGATCACCCCAAAACTCACCCGAGGTCTGAGGAACCCCGTTCAATCATTCTAACAAGTTTATATATCCTATGTAAACTTTTCTGAAGGCCCGAAACACAAATTACAACATCGAAACCAAGAATTAAAGATCAAACTCAATTTCTTAAACTCTTTTAACTTTCAAACCTTCATTCTTTGCCGAACGCGTCCGAATCACACGTAAACATTCCAGAATGACGCCAAATTTTTTGTGCAAGTCATAAATTATGATGCGAACCTATTCCAAGGCTCAGAACCCCCAAACGGACATCGGTAATACCAAATTCCACTTCAAACCAAATTTAAAAAATTTTAAAACTTTCAAAATGCCAACTTTCCATATTAAGCGTCGAAATGCCTCCAGATCACCCAATACTCAACCCGAACATACGCCCAAGTCCGAAATCATCATACGAACATATTGGAACCTTCAAATCCCGATTCTGAGGTAGTTTACTCAAAAGTCAAATCCTGGTCAACTCTTCCAACTTAAAGCTTCCGAATTTAGAATTTTCTTTTCCAATCAACTTCGAACTTCCCAAAATTCAATTCCGACCACACGTACAAGTCATAATACCTAAAGTGAAGATATTCAAGGCCTCAAACCGCCGAACTACGTGCTAGAGCTCAAAACGACCGGTCGGGTCGTTACAAAATAATTCAAAATAAGCTTTAGAAACTATCCACAAATAGAAGAGGTTCTATTTAAATCATTTTTGAAACAGTGAGCAAAAGTCAACCCCAGACTTGTTTGGTCAAAAATAATATTCGGACCAAAACTTGATTACCCATTCACCCCCAAGCCCGGTTATGTGATTTATTTTGAAATTCGACCTCAATTCGAGGCCTAAATCTAAATTTTACACAAATACCTAATTATACCCAAATCTCTAATTTCTACCATAAAATCTCATGAAATGTAATGGGCAATTTAAACAAAATGGTTAAAAGTCACTTACCAATGAATTTAGGAAGAAAAGACTCTTAGAAAATCGCCTCCAGGGTATATAGGGTTGAGAAATTGTAAGAAATGAGATAAGTCCCGTTTTCCCCCTCTTTTACCCTGCTGCAAATGTCACAATTGTGAACACCGCAAATCCGAGACAAGGGTAGCAATTGCGAACCCTGTCACTGAAGAGCAAAAGTCTCAATTGCGACATTGAGGTCGGAAATGCGAACCCAGAACCATAGGAAATGCGACCTTTAACTTCGCAAATGCGAAGCAGTACATTAGTGGATCAGTGATCACAATTGCGACCACATCCTTCGCAAATGCGAAGGTCCATTGCTCGCAAATGCGAACTATTTCTCACAAATGCGAGTTACACCCATCCCATGCTCGCAAATGCGAATAATTATTCGCAAAAGGGAGGCTCACAATTGCGAGCCTGACCTCGCAATTGCGAGATCTGCAACAGAACACTAGAACTGGTATTGCACCAGCAGACTTATCTTATGCAAAACTCATATGAAACACGTCTGAGATTCACCCGAGCCTCTTGGGCTCTAAACTAAACATGCACACAAGTGTAATAATATCGTACGAACTTGCTCGCGCAATCAAATTACCAAAATAACATCTAAATCTACGAATAAATCCTCAAAACGAATGAACTTCCAAAGTGAAACTCAAGAACACTAGAATCACGTTTAAGCGTACGAATCATGTCAAATTAATTCTGAATTGAACTAAATTTTGCGGACAAGTTCTAAATAGCAATATGGAACTATTTCAAGTTTTAATAACAAAATCCGAACTTGTTAGCTAAGAAGTCAACTTTCGGTCAAACCTTGTAATTCTTCAACTTTCAAAAATGCTAGTTTCGGCGAAATGAGTTAAAACAAGTTAGGGACTTTCGAATTCAATTCCGGGCATATTCCCAACTCTCACATCACGATACGAACCCACCAGGACTGTCAAAATACTGATCCGGGTCCGTTTATATAAAATATTGACCGTAGTCAATTCAAGTTATTTTTAAAGCCAAAATTTCATATTTTCTTTAATTTTTCACATAAACGTTTTTCGGAATAAGACACGGATTGTGCATGCAAATTGAAGAACGCTAACAACGTTAATCAAGGCCCAAAATGCAGAAATAGAGGCTAAATCTCAATACGACCTATCGGGTCATCACAATTTGTTTATAGATTTTATCCAAATTTCGGCAGATTTTGAAAACAAAATTTTCAAATCCCAAAACTTGCTCTACACCTATTTTTGGCCAAAATATTACGTGTGGTTTTTTAACAATTTCAAAAATTATCCCAAACTTTTATGTTTTATAAAAAAGCACACCACCTATTATGACTCAACTAATCCACCAGTTGGTTACTATTATTTTTTTGGATTAATGGATCTTATAATATTATTATAATTTGACGAATTATAGTAGCTGGTGATTGTGTTATTAGTAATTGATATTACAATATCAGATTATGATTTTAGGATAGTGTATTATGTAGTTCATTATAAAAATAATAATTTTGTGCCAAACTTATCTATAGTGAGGACTATGGTTTGTAATAATGATAATGAATGGCGTCGATGAAGGTTCTGCATATATAGAATTTGCAAGTTTGTTTGTCTGATATTGTTGGGTATTTTTGATAGTTTTTAGAACTTATGGATATAACTCACCTTTCATGTTTTTTCAAAAAAAAAAAAGTGAAATATGTTTTGAAAAATAATATCCAAATAGATGCTCATCTTCAACCCAAACTTCACCCAAATCAGATTTTTATAACAAATTTAGAAATTTATGGCTAAACTCTAGCTAAGAGAATGTTTAGTTTGGCCGGGGGCTGTTCTGAAATTTGAAAATTTTCCAGGGCAAACTTAAAACATATAAAATAAATCAAAATCATTCCGTATTTCATATCCAGGCCGTTTAATAAGAAATCATTGCGCTTCAAGCGTGAAAAAATTAGGATGTGCAAAGGAGTGATTTATTTCAAGTGGATGTTATTGAATTTTGTTGGGGATCTTTTGACAAGTCTAAATCTCAAATTTTAGGAAGTTTGAAAAATATTTAAGGTGGTTTAAGGAAAAAATTGAAATTTTAGCTTGGGGTTGAAAATGAATATTTCAGATATATATTTATGATAGATCTTAACTCAGCCTATGTTAAACAATATTTATGTAATTATAACAGATTTCAAAAGTAGATCGTGATCTATAATAAATTTTAAGTCAGTCTATACAAAATGACCTGAATGTGCTTATGTTGCATTTCCTTTAGGTAAAAATACACCTTAAAAATTGCTTGTGGTCATGTCTTTTTAGGATAAATTTCAAAAATGTCTAGTGATCTATAGATTATATTTTATTTTAGTCTATACAAAACGACATGAATATGCTTATGTTGCATTCGATTTATGCTAAAATACCCATATAGTCTATTGTCAATATCTCGACCCCAATCCTAAAACCCCCTAAATATGCATTTGTCTTATTGGAAATTATTATTGCTGATTAATAAATAATATGTTAATAAAGATGTTAAATATCAATAATGTTATTATTGAGATATTACGAGTCATTCGTTAGTGCGTACTATATAATCCGTGGGAATTATAATTTGCAATATATTTATGTAACGATTCGACCGGTCATTTTGAGTATTTTAGTCACGTTTTCCCTATTTGATGCTTTACTTATGTGTAATTGTGATTATGTGACTTGGCCGGGTGCTTGACTTGGTGTTGGGGTGGTTTTGGAGTAAATTGGGACACTTCGTCCTAACGTTGGAAGCTTAAATTGTAAGAGTTGAACGGAGTTTGACTATTGTCTTAACGACTCCAGAATGGTATTTTGATAGTTTCAATAACTTTGTATGGTGATTTTAGATTTAGGCGTATGTCCGGGTTTGGATTTGGAAATCCGTAGGCTGATTTGGTGCTATTTGGCGAAAGATAGAAAGTTGAAGATCTGGAAGGTTCATAGGTTTAACCGGGAGTTGACTTTATTGATATCTGGTTCGGATTATAGTTCTGGGAGTTTGAATAAGTCTGTTGTGTCATGTTGGACTTGCATGCAAAATTTGAGGTCATTCCGAGTTGATTTGATATGGTTTGATATGAGTTTTGGAAGTTGAAAGTTCATTAGGCTTGAATTGAGGTGCGATTCGTAGTTTTGATATTGTTTGGTGTGATTTGAGTCTTCGAGTAGGTTTGTGCTATATTTTAGGATTGGTTGGTATGTTTGGACAGGGTCCCAGAGGTCTCAGGTGTGTTTCAGATGAGTTTCAAATCATTTTTGGCTATGTTGGTATTGGTGAGAATTCTCAGTTCTCGTGTGGTCGCATTTGCGGAAGATTGATCATAGATGCAAGGCCATAGACACGGCCATAGATGCGCGGTGCGAGTTAAGGTCTTAGTAGAGAAAGTCCACAAATGCGGCACTCGAGCACAAATGCACTTGCGCAAGAGCAGTAGGAGTCCGCAGAAACAGACTCGCATGTGCCGGGGGGTCCTCAGAAGCGGATGGTTGGGAGATTTGTGGCTTCCGCATCTGTGATGGAATTTCTGCAAATACAGCACGACAAGGGCGACGATGTGGACCGCAAATGGAGAATCGTTGGGCATACTTTATATTTTGAAAGGTTTGGTCATTTTTCATTATTTGGAGTTGTGGAACTCAGATGGAGGCGAGTTTTGGAAGACTTTTAACTACAATTGAAGAGGTAAGTGAATTTTACTTAATTTTAATGTTAGATATTGATTATCCATGGATTATTACACATAATTATGTGAATTAAAGGTGAAATTTGAGAGTTTTTGACTATGGCTTTGGAGAGTAAAAATTGATGAACTGAGGGTCCATTTGAGAATAAATTTGGGTGAAAAACATAGATTTGGACTCGTATTGAAATGGGTGTTCGAAATTTCTGAGTTTTGTCGTGTTTCGGGGTGCGGGCTCGGAGTTGACCTTTTGATTTGACTTAACATAATTGATTCAAGATCTTAGCTTTATCATTTGGAATTATTTCGGATGGCTTTTATTGATGATATTAAGTTATTTTGACTAGATTCGGGTCGCTTAGAGGCCGATTCACATGAGATGGGCTTTTTGGTGAATTGATTCCCACATTTTGAGGTAAGTAATATATCTAAACTTGGATTTAAGGGTAATTATCCCTGAGAACTATGATATCTGGGTTGTGTTAGGGGTGACGCACGTGCTAGGTGACGGGCGTGCATTAGGGTACTCATGCTTCAGGTGGATTTTAGACTACTACGAGACTTGTTTGCTATCATGCCTCATTATACCCGTATTTTATCTACTTGTATGATTATTTTGAGCTATGATTCATGTTAGAAATCATGTCTAGTCTATGTGCTTATTTGTTTGAGACATGATGGGCTACTCTTGCTATTTTGAGCTGTTTTTCCTTAATTGTAAACTTACTCTCAGTCATGGTACTATATTCGCGTATGATATATTTGTCTCAGTGCATTCTTATTTTGATTTCTCACATGTTGTTAATGCCTCCTATGTGTGAGACTATTAGATTGAGTACTGTGAGATGTGGTAAACTGAGACTTGAGCGGTTGATGACTAAGCTTGGGCTATATAGCTGATTTGGTATTGATTTTGAGGTGACGCGTATGCCATACCCATATTGGGCTAAGTGGTAGTGACTATCTGGCGACGCGTGTACCAGGCCCCACAATTGGGTTGTGTGATATTGATTAGTGTTTGGGAAAGGATGCGCCTCTCCGGACTCTGATATTCACAGTAAGCACAAGTATATGGTTATATATGTACTTTGGTGAGGGGCATTTGTGCCAGGCACCTATACAATGCTGAGTGTGTGATGGTAGTGGGCACTTGCACCCGGCACCGTGAGCGTGCTAAGTGTGATTATACTTGATGGTTCCACTGTAATTATATTGACTTGACATGTAGGTATAGAGATGTATTTTTCTCATGCTGGTTGGTAAATGAAATGCCTTATCTGTGTTGAGCTTTGACTGTTTTACTTAAAAATCATGTCGAATGTTTTCGTAATTGTGAACAAGTTGATCATGACATCTTTGTGTTATTTACTTTTACTGTCTTCATTATATCATGAGTTGTTATTGATTATTGTTGTTTGACACTAACTATTTCTACTAAGTTTGTCACTACTTTCATCCCAAGCTTAGGTTTGTTACTTATTGAGTACACGAGTTCGATTAAACTCATACTACACTCTGCACTTCATGTGCAGATCTAGGTACTTTCGGGCGTGGTAATTGCTAGAGTTCGCCCCGGTACCAGCCTGTGGATATGAGGAGGTAGCTATTATGTCGTTTGCAGACCTTGAAGTTCTCTTTCATTTATTTCTATTATTATTCTATTGTTCACACAATTGTATTGAGATTTGGCCATGTATTTTGAGATTCTGTAGTGCTCATGTACTCGTTGACACCACATCAATAGGATGGTTGTAATTGTATTATCGTTGTGTTTCTCAGGTGTTTCATGATATTTTCGCTGTTGAGATTATTAAGTTTTGTTTATTGAGTTTATTGTTATTTTAAAACTATTGCCTCGCCTAGAAAGCAGTGTTAGACATTATCATGGTTCCGGTGGAAGTTTGAGTCGTGACAAGTTATGAAGTCCATTTAATGTTGTTATCATCTAGTTTAACCAATAGGGGTGATAAACGGTCGGACCGGGTCGGATATGGGTGGGTCGAAAAAGGATAAGAAAAAGAATATCTGACCCGACCCTTATTTAATACAGATAGAAATTGATTAATCGATGGATAAGATAGGATTTTTAAATATGATCTCTTTTGGGAGAATTTCTAGTCTCCCAAGCTTGAGAAACCCCCAATTTGAAACTTTATAAATGTAAAAATTAAACTGATTAGTTATCCATTGGTTTATCCATTTTCTATATGGATAATATGGTTCTTATATTTTGACCCATTTTTAAAAAGTTCATTATCCGACCCATTTTTAGTGGATAATATGGGTGGATAATTATTTTTTATTCGTTTTTCTACCACTAGTCGCCAATTATAATATAGTTAATAACAGTTAATGTTGTTTATATGAATATAGTTATATTATCAATTTCAAGTTGTTAAAATATAGTTATAATTAATAAACAGGTAATCACAATATTTTTATTAACGTATGTCACGACCCCAATTTTCCTCTGTAGGATATCGTGATGGCACCTAGTCACTAAGATTAGGTAAGCCTAACACTTACTGAATTAAATGGCAAAATTTAACCAGAAACAATTATTAAGCATGAAACTGAAATTTTCCATAGTAAACCAAACATCTCGAGTGCAATACAATATCCCAAAACTAGTAGTACAAGTCATAAGCTCTACTGAGTTTATTTAGGAAACAAATCCCTAAGTACAACTATTTCATAATAGAAATAAGCAGTACAAGTACAAAATCAAAAGGTGACTCCGGGGCCTGCGAACGCGACGACAGGTATACCTTGAGTCTTAACAACAAAGCTCAAAGAATTAACTAGAATCAACCAACTCCGAAGTACCTGGATCTGCGCAAAAAATGTGCAAAACGCGTAGCATGAGTACACCACAACAGTACCCAATAAGTATCAAGACTAACCTCGGTGGAGTAGTGATGAAGGACAGTCAAGACACCTACTAGAGTTAACAACATGTGCAAGTATGAATGTGAACTAACGGGGTCACAATGTCAATATAAAGCTAAGCATGGTAAAGTAGGCAAAACCATACACACAATAGAAGACTAAAAACAACAATGAGCAACGGGGAACAAACAGGTAAAAGCGCTGTAGAGTAAGTTGAACACAGTTTAAGTCCGGCAAACCAAGTAAGAAAACACAGTAACAACTCACTAAGATCAACCAATTTCATACAAGATTTGTTTAAGAATTTCCCCAAGGTACTCCATCTCATAGTCACAATTCACGGGTCTCAATTCATGAACCCTAATCACTTGGCATCTTGTGCCCACATTACATTTTATAATCGCACGGACGACTCATATGTTGCACGGACAACTCACATGCCAATACCATCGATAGCTCATATCCGCACGGACAACTCACGTGCTAAGGGAGTGACAATTTGTCATATTTGCATGGACAACTCAAGTGCCAAAAGAACAACTTTCACACATAAGGAAAGTAAATGAGAGTACATGAAAATGGTCAATAACATTAGGATTCATGTTCTTAAACCGATATGGGTGATTACTATGTATATGCTTGTGCAAGCGTGCTATCACAACTCAAGTCAGCAAGTAAGAGTGGAGACAACGAAGGGCACATAGGAAACAACACAACAAAACGTAAAATGTATAACTCACACAAGGTAAGCATACCACTACACAAATATCATCAATAACAATGTCCCCAGGCCATCACAAGTCATCACAAATCATCCCCGACATAGCCAACCTAGTCACTTAGCATCTTGTGCCCACATTACAGTTTATAACTGCACGGACGACTCACATGCTACACGGACAACTCACGTGCCAATACCATTGATACCTCATATCTGCACGGACAACTCACGTGCTAAGGAAGTGACAATTTTTCATATTCACACAGACAACTCACGTGCCAATAGAACAACTCTCACAGCGAAGGCAAGTAAACGAGAGTACATGTAAATGGTCAATAATATTAGGATTCATCTTCTTAAACCGATATGGGTGATTATGTATGTGTATGCTTGTGCAAGTGTGCTATCACAACTCAAGTCAACAAGTAAGAGTGGAGACAACGAAGGGCACATAGGAAACAACACAACAAAACGAAAAATTTATAACTCACACAAGGTAGACACACCACTATACAAATATCATCAATAACAATGCCCTCGGGCCATCACAAGTCATCACAAATCATCCCCGACATAGCCCACCTTGTCTCTCCATGTGTGCAACGATAAAGTAAATGCCCGCCTTGTCTCACCGCACGTGCATAATAATATTCCCACGTTGTCTCGCCAAATATGCAAACCCACATATATAGCCCTCCTTGTCATGCCGCATGTGCAAATATCAACAATAATAATAGCATGGACAACTCACGTGCGAACACCTCGACAATCCTCTTAACAATACCACGTGTGTCAAAAACATAACAACACAATATAAGGTCTTTCACTACATGTGCCCATATGCTACAACCTTTTCTCAAAATAATTTCAATACCACAACCACGCATAGCCCTCGGCTCAACAAAACTTAGTACAATGCAACAAGAATAATAATATGAGAGCGCATCAAGTAAATCAACATAAGATCTACATAACACAAATAAACGGAAGAACAAGCTCACAATGAAAGACACACAGGTAATAATGGTTTCCACAAGAATAGCTCAACAGAGGAAGAGACAATGTGAAACAATGACTGCACATAAGTATAATTCAGCAATAAAGGGGATAACAAAACTTCAGTTAAGGTTAAGAAATTATGAAAGAGAAAATAATAACTTCAATTAAGGTTAATTAATTACGGAAAAGACATCAATAACTTCAACTAAGGTTAAGAAATTACAAAAAAAGACAACATGGCAATAAAAGAGGCGACATATGCAACTAAGGCACATAAGAGTTTGTTGGAAACAAGGGTACAACATGAAACAATCAACTCCAAATAAGACACGTACGAGTGAATTTAGTAAATGGAGGATTTAACATGATAAAACAACTTCATTTTTAATGGACATAAGAACCTAAGAGCCAAAAACAATCAAATTCCCACAAATAAGCCCGAGTACGCACTCGTCACCTCACGTACACGACTTCACTTGACACAATTAGCACCAATGACTTGATTCTAAGGGGTAGTTTCCCCACATAAAGTTAGGCAAGATACTTACCTCAAAGAAGATAAACCGATCTCTAAAATGGCCTTCTCGAGTGAAACAACCTCCGGACGGCTCAAATTTAGACAAAATAACTTAATATCATAAATACAAATCATAGAAAATAATTTCGGATAATAAAGCTTCGATCTTTAATTAATATAAAGTCAACCCAAAAAGGCAACCACGGGCTCGCAACTCGAAACTCGACAAAAATTACAAATTTTGAACCCACATTCGATAACGAGTCCAACCATACAAGAATTACTCAAATACGACCTCAAATCGCCCTTCAATCTCCAAAGATTAGTCCAAATAGTTTTCACAAATATTTCCCAAATTTCCAACTTAAATCACTCATTAAATGATGAAAATAACAATGAATTCATGAAATATAATAAGATTCGAGTAAAGAACACTTACTCCAATGAATTTCTTGAAACATCCATGAACTATCGTCACTAACCGAGCTCCTTATGTTCAAAAATGAGTAATGAAATCGAACCCTCGAATTTAAACCTTTCTGCCCATCACTTCCGCATTTGCGGACAAAGAAGCGCATCTGCGCTCTCGCACCTGCGAGAAAATTCACGCATCTGCGACAACAGCTTACCCGCCCAACCTTCGCATCTGCGCGAGGAAGGTCCCACATGCGACACTGCAGAAGCGAGACAAGAATCGCAGAAGCAGACAGTCGCCCTAAGCCATAAACTCGCATCTGTGATGGGCACACTGCAAATATGGCCATGCACCTGCGTTCACCAACCTGCAGATGCGGAACTCCTGCCCAGGCCGAACATCGCAGAAGCGGCTCTGCACCTGCGATCCAAAATGCGCAGGTGCGACAGACCAAAAACAGACCTGACCAAAAGCACAAAAACCATCTTAAACTCGTCTGAAACACGCCCGGGGCCATCCGAGACCCTGTCCGAACATACCAACTAGTTCCATAACATAGCACGGACCTATTCAAGGCCTCAAGTCACATCATAATTCATCAAAACTATGAATCGCACCTCGAATCTAGCTTAATGAGCTTATGAATTTTCAACTTCTACAACTCGCGCTGAATCATATCAAATCAACCCGGAATAACGTCAAATGTTTTCATTACTTCAACTAGTACCGATTGATGGGAGAGAGACATATGTGGATTAGTACAATTAATTATTTATTGGCATATTCAGGATTCCAAGAGAGCAAGTTTCCAAATGACTCAATGGAGCTATACCAACTCCCGGAATCAAAATCCAAACCCGATATCAACAAAGTCAACTCCTAGTCAAAACTCTTAACCTTCCAAACCTTCAACGTTCAAATTTTTGCCGAAATACATCAAATTAACCTACGGACCTCCAACTCCAAATCCGGACACACATCTAAGTCCAAAATCACCATATCAAGATATTGGAATCATCAAAATACCATTCTAAAGTCGTCTACACAAAAGTCAAACTCCGGTTAACTTTTACCACTTAAGCTTCTAAAGCAAGAATCTTTCTTCCAAATCAATCCTGAATCATTCAAAATCTGAACTCGACCACACACGCACGTCATAATACATAATATAATGCTTCTCGAAACCATAACCCACCGAACGGGATGCCAATTATCAAAACGACTGGTCGGGTCGTTACATCCTCCCCCTCTTAAACAAACGTTCATCCTCGACCGTGCCAAGAACCGTTCCGAAGTCATCAAATCACTGAATGTACTCTCCATACATATACTCGCGGGTGATCCCGTGTCACCCCAATCCATATAGGCCCGACAACACCATCTGCACTGAAAATATTTCCTCCAACCCACACTAATAAGCCTCAAAACCAAGTTTTCACTATCCAATTCCCACATCAATACACAGTATCAGCCTCAACCAGATGCAATAACTCATGGCTACACCCACAAGGTACAACCACATGATGTAACACGTCACACATATGCCCATAACAATAACTTTGGACACTATAGCTGCCCATAATCAAATTCAGCACCGATAATTAACCTCATATCAGCTAGAACCCTGATCCAAACCTTCACAACACTGACAACGATGCAAGAAACATAAATACCCCATGATCATTCACTTCAATCAACAAGTCACATGTAACGCCATCTAGGCACACACCTCAAAAGCTAAAACCTAACAAGCATAATGCGAATATGACTGAATATGCAAAGGGAAACACATGAGAGAACTATCAAACAATCCTAACAGGCACCACTCCCCATCAGCATCATACTACAAATCAATTCCACTATGGAGAATCAAGACATACGAAATAATCATAAGGATCTCATCCTAATATAACTCCACCGCGGCACATAGCCCGGTCCAACATATCAAACCGCATGAAAATGCAAGGATCACATCCCCAGCTTTGTATCACAAGTAGAATACACTTCATACCAACTGAAACCTTCTACTAATTCAATTCTGTGAAATACGATCACGGCACATAACGAACTTCCCATGCCGGTAGAGCATCTAAATCACAAATCATAACTAACCATCCAGAATTCACATTAAAACCTACCGTAATGAGTAACAGAAAGTTACTTCTAGTCTCATAGCTTTATAGTGAACAAAACAAAATGATAGACACATGCTACCACTACAGAATCTCCCAACAGGGGTAAACACAAAAGTAAAGTATAAAATCATGAAGCTCACACATATGTGAATCAAGATAGGAGGACTCACCCTAATAAGCAGAACTGAATCAAAATAAGAATGATGCTCCTCTATAACAAATCGAAATCATACTTGTAACGACATCATCTGGTGCAGCGGACCCAGCCCTACCACAGAAAATATATCAACGGGTCGGGCCTCCCCCTCTAGGGCGCCATCCACCCGCCTGACCTACACCCCTAGTTAGCGGTGCAGGGATAATAACAACTGGAGCAGAACTCATATCCTGAATACCCTACTGTGACATATCTATCCGGAGTCTAGGACAATCTCTCACCATATGGCTAGTATCTCCATACTCAAAGAAACCTCTCCGTTGACGTGGTTGCGAAAGCTGTCCGGTACGGGCACTCTGAGACCCATGGATATCTAAAGCACCGCGTGAAGACTGAAGTAAAAACTGAACTGGCTGACCCATAAAACCTCTATCATGGCGTACTCTGCCTCCAAAATAGGGACTAGTAGATCCTCACAGTCTACGAGGCCTCTTAGCCTCTATGTCCTCTCTCTCCTAGTCCCGCATGCCCTCTAATCAGTGAGCGATCTATACCACCTTCTGAAATGGAACATCCGTCTCCAACTCCCAAGCCATGCTGAACCGGATATAATAATTAAGCCCCTCAATGAACCTGTAGACCGGCTCTCTGATTGTAGAAACCAAAGCTGGTACATGTCTAGACAAATCACTAAATCTAATGGCATACTCTGACACTGACATAGTACCTTGGCGCAGCTTCTCAAACTCAATGCGCCATGCATCCCGAAGGGTCCGGGGAATAAACTCTCTCAAGAACATCTCTAAAACCTTAGTCCATGAAAGTGAAGCTGCATCGGCCGGGCTACCCAACTCGTATGCTCTCCACCACTGATATGCTTCTCCCTTAAGCTGGAACATAGTAAAAGCAACCCCAGTCAACTACACAATACCCATAGTACGGAGAATACGGTGGCACTCATCTAAAAAACCATGGGCATCCTCTGAAGCCAAACTACTGAAAGTAGGAAGGTGATACTTCTTGAACCTCGCAAGTCTAAGATATTCCTCCTCAGATGTTGCTTCCCTAACCACAGGCTGCACCGAAATAACAGGTTATGCTGGCATGACCCCTGGAACCTGACCAACGTGGACTCGCTGCTCTGAAGTATGGGCGGCGAGAGTCTGAGTACCTCCCCCAGTCTGTGAAGTAGCGGATGCAACCGGAATCAACCTCGCCTGAGCCAATGTGCCAAATATGCTCAGGAACTGTGCTAAAGTCACCTGAAGTCCCGGAGTAGCAACAAGCACCTCAGGTTCCTATCCCCCAACCGGAGCTACTGGCGGCTCCTTAACTACTGCTCTGACAAGTGCTCTAGTTGCGGTGCATGCTCCTCCTCGACCTTTGCCTCTACCCCGGCCCCTAGCAACACTAGCTCTGGGGGCAGCGTCGTCAGTAACTACAACTCGTTTTCTCACCATCTGTGAGAGAATATAATGACAAAGGCTCAAACTTCGAGATCAACAACTCGCATAATAGGAATGAAAGAAGTGAAGTCTTCCAAATAGTTTCGTAGCTGCTCAAAGATAAGTACAGACGTCTTCGTACCAATCCGCAAGACTCTACTAAACTCGCTTATGACTCGTAGCGCCTATGAACCTAGAGCTTTGATACCAACTTGTCACGACCCCAATTTTCCCTCCGTAGGATGTCGTGATGGCACCTAGTCATTAAATTTAAGTAAGCCTAACACTTTCTGAATTAAATGGCAAAATTTAACCAGAAACAATTATTAAGCATAAAACTAAAATATTCCATAGTAAACCAAACATCCCGAGTGCAATACAATATCCCAAAATCGGTAGTACAAGTCATAAGCTCTAATGAGTTTTTCTAGGAAAAAGCAATCCCTAAGTACAACTGTTTCGGAATAGAAATAAGTAGTACAAGTACAAAATAAGAAGGTGACTCTGGGGCCTGCGAACGCGACGACAGGTATACCTTGAGTCTCCATAGCAAATCTCGAACAACTAACTAGAATCAACCAACTCCAAAGTACCTAGATCTGCACAAAATATGTGCAGAAAGTATAGTATGGGTATACCACAGTGGTACCCGGTAAGTATCAAGACTAACCTCGGTGAAGTAGTGACGAAGGACAATCAAGACACCTACTAGAGTTAACAACCTGTACAAGTATAAATGTAAACTAACGAGGTAACAATGTCAATATAAATCTAAGCATGGTAAATAAGGCAAAACAATACTCATAATAGAACACTAGAAACATCAATGAGAAACATGTAACAAATAGATAAAAGCGTTGTAGAGTAAGTTGAACACAGTTTAAGTCTGGCGAACCAGGTAAGCAAAAACAGTAACAACTCAATAAGATCAACCAATTTCATACAAGATTTGTTTAAGCATTTTCCCAAGGTACTCCATCTCATAGTCATAATTCACGGGTCCCAATTCATGAACCCTAATCACTTGGCATCTTGTGCCCACATTATATTTTATAATCGCACGGACGACTCATATATTGCACGGACAACTCACATGCCAATACCGTTGATAGCTCATATCTACACGGACAACTCACGTGCTAAGGGAGTGACAATTTGTCATATTTGCATGAATAACTCAGGTGCCAATAGAACAACTCTCACACATAAGGCAAGTAAATGAGAGTACGTAGAAATGGTCAATAACATTAGGATTTATGTTCTTAAACTGATATGGGTGATTACTATGTATATGTTTGTGCAAGCGTGCTATTACAACTCAAGTCAGCAAGTAAGAGTGGAGACAATGAAGGGCACATAATAAACAACACAACAAAAAGTAAAATGTATAACTCACACAAGGTAAGCATACCACTACATAAATATCATCAATAACAATGCCCCTAGGCCATCACAAGCCATCACAAATCATCCCCAACATAGCCAACCTTTCCTCAAAATAATTTCAATACCACACCACTCATAGCCCTCGGCTTAGCAACATGGAGTACAACATAACAACAACAACAATAACACGAGAGTACGACAAGTAAATCAATACAAGAACTACATAACACAAATAAATGGAAGAACGAGCTCACAATAAAAGACACACAGGTAATAATGGTTTCCACAATAATAGCTCAACAAAGGAAGAGATAATATGAAACATTGATTCCACATAAGTATAAGTCAACAATGAAAGGGATAACAAAAAGTTTAGTTAAGGTTAAGCAATTACGGAAGAGGTAATAATAACTTCAATTAAGGTTAAGTAATTACAAAAAAGACACCAGTAACATAAATTAAGTTTAAGTAATTATGGAAAAGATAACATAGCAATAAAAGAGGCGACAACTTCAATTAAGGCACATAAGAGTTTATTGGAAACATGAGTAGTTTTGAGTTTAAGTAATTACGGAAAAGATAACATGGCAATAAAAGAGGCGACAACTTCAATTAAGGCACATAAGAGTTTATTGGAAACCTGGCAAGTAGTTTTGAGCATTTACACTTTGTTCGATGGTTTGGGGTCATGAGTAGCCATGTATGATGTATTATGACTTGAGTGTATTGCCAGTTTCGGTTTTCGGGTGATTCAGAATTAGTTTGGAAGAATGAATTTCATTGTTGAAGCTTTAAGTTAGAAGAGTTGATCAAGTTTGACTTTTGTGTGTTTGACCTCGAATCGGAGTTTTTATGAGTTTGTCAGGTCTAGATGGTAATTTTGGACTTGGGTGTATGCCCGAATTCACATTTTGATATTTCTAGAAGGTTTTGGCACATTTTAGCGAAAATTAGAAAGTTGAAAATTTGAAAAGTAGAGAGGTTTGACCAGGAGTTGACTTTATTGATATTGGGTTTGGATTCTGATTTCGGGAGTTGGTATAACTCTGTTGTGTCATTTGAAACTTGCATGCAAAATTTGATGTCATTTTGGATTGATTTGATACGATTCGGCGCGAGTTGTAGAAGTTGAAAGTTCATAAGTTCATTGAGTTCGATTTGAGGTGTGATTCGTAGTTTTGATGTTGTTTGATGTGATTTGAGACCTCAAGCAGATCCATGTTATGTTATGGAACTTGTTGATATGTTTCGATGGGGGTCCCGAGGGCCTCGGGTGTATTTCGAATGAGCTACGGGAAATTTCCTTCTATTTTTGGACTGCTGATTTCTGTCATCTGGTCTTCTTTATCACGACTGTGATGTAGCAATTGCGTTCGTGTAGTGTTCTGTGGAAGCTGGAAATTTTGTTCTTCACGGTCGCAAAAAGACGACCGTGTTCGTGAGGCTTTGAGATTTTTTTGTCTTCGCGTTCGCGTCAGGTAATACGCGATCGTGTATAAGGAACTAGAGGGGGCAGCAGGGTTTTACTCTCCACGTTCGCGATCTTGGTTACGCGTTCGCGAAGGTTGATGGAGATTTTGGTCCGCGCTCGCGACTCTGTCCATGCGTTCGTGATGGGTTATTTTGTTTTGGCAGCTTGTATTTTGTGCTTCGCGATTGTGAAGAGGAACATCTCGTCAAACCTATATTTACTCTATTTCGAAGACTTTTGATATTTTATCACTTTTTGAGTTAGAGAGCTCAGATTTGGGAGGTTTTAGAGGAGATTTTCACGTGTTGGATCGGGGTAAGTGTTCTTTATCCGGATTTGATTATATTTTGTGATTTCATCTTTGTTTTTAACATTAAATTAGTGATTTGAATGAGAGAAAATGAGAATTTTTGTAAAATCTTTCAAAAATGTAAAATGAGGATTTGAAGGGCAATTTGATGTCGAAATTTGATAATTTTGGTATGGTTAGACTCGTATCGGAATGGGTGTTCGGATTTTATGAATTTTATCAGGTTCCGAGGTATGGGCCTGGGGTTGACTTTTTAGTTTTTATCAAATATTGAATCTTTATTTCCGGATTTGTTTCCTATGATTGTTATTCATAAGATGAAGTTATTTTGACTAGATTTGAGCCGTTCGGAGGTTGTTTCACGCGAGAAGGTCATTTTAGAGTATCGGTCTAGCTTCTTTGAGATAAGTATCTTGCCTAACTTTGTGTGGGGAAAACTACCCCTTAGGAATTGGGCTAATTGTATTACTCTTGTTATGTGAGAGCTGTGTACGTAAGGTGACGAGTGGGTACACGGCCGATATGAGGTATTTGGCCGATTTAGATTGTCTAATCTCTTTTCATGCCTTTAATTGAATTGTCCCTATGTCTCTCATTGTTAATATACTCTTACATGCTTTATTTGACGTTGTTAGCACTTATTGTACCCTTTATTTGTCATTTTGCCCTTATATGCTTTAGTTGAAGTTATTGTCTTCCTTATTGTCTTGTTACCTTTTAATTGTTGAGTCCCTTCCATGACTCCGTGCCTATTTGCTACTTATCTTAACTTCTTTACTTGCACACCTTAGTTGTCACGTGCTTTACTTGTCCTGTCAATTTTTGTAATATTTGTTGCATTTCTTTAATTATTACGTGGTTCCTTTATTGTTGTGTACTCATACCCTTTGATTGTAGAAATTCCTGTAAATTGAGTTATTGGATTGTCATTGTTAATTTAAATTGCTTGTGGATCGGGTTGCACGCTGCAACATTTGAAATAAGGAAGGATTGTGATATGACGATACGGTGGGATCGGGTTGCACGCTACAACGGGTAGAATAAGGGAGGATTATGTGATATGGTGAAATAAAGGAGGATTTGATATTGATATGGTGGGATCGGGTTGCGTGCCGCAACAAATTTTGTATGTTATTCTTGATATTGATATGGTGAAATAACGGGGATAATGTTTGTACGGTGGGATCGGGTTACGCGGCGCAACGGATTGTGTGTGTTGTATTTATTGTTGTATTGTGTTAGCTTTCGGTATTTATCATATGAGACTCTGAGGGCTAGTATTTTTGGATTTACTGATTTCGAGGATTGAGTTATTTTCATTAGTTTACTGTTTTGCCGCTATTTCCTGTTTTTCTTTCCTACTATTATTATTATTATTATTATTATTATTATTATTATTATTATTATTATTATTATTATTGTGGTGGTGAATTGGTTTTCAAAATGAATTTACTACGCTGAGTCATTCTCTCATACCCTGGTGAGTTATCTATAACATAACGGTTTTAAAAAATGAATTATTAACATGATTACCTTATGTGACTCTTAAGTTAAAACTCGTCGTTTCATTTGGTACTTCACTATTCTTAATAATTGTCATATTTCACTTTAATTAATTTTTCAACTTAAACTCCTTACCCTATCTGATATTTTTACTTTACTTAAAAAGAATTGTTATTATGTTTTAATTTAATAAATTCTATATTAAATTTAGTAGCTTATCCGATGCTTTATGTAATTTGAAAATGTTATTTTCTTCATCCAAATGATTTCTAAAATAAACTCATTTTCTCATTGAATTTTTACTTGGTTCAGAAACTATAATTTTACTTTATTGTATATAAATAGATCCCTCGAATAATCTTTATTAGCATTTGACACGGATACAATGTTCCTGGTGGCACGTGAATTTTGTCGTGCGAAAGTGATTTGGAAAAATATGGGCACAAGGTGCCATGTGTGTAAGGTTTGGAAGTTGTGACTTATGATTTGAGATCATGAGGAGTGGTACCTAGGAAAATTCTTGTTGAGATTCGTGCATTAAGAATAATTTGATTGATTGAGTTGTCATCGGTTTCCCTTACTTGAATTCATTCATATTTCATATGTAACCCGACTATGTTGTTGCTTAATTACTTGGTTGTTTCTCGTTGCCATTCGTGCTCCCATTATCTTTACCGTGATTGTAAATTTTTTATCCTTCTGCTATTGGCCTTACATTGACGTTCTATCCATTGTTGGCTTTAAGTTATAACATGTACATGTTTACAGGTCTGGTAGGTGTCTTGACCTGGTCTCGTCACTACTCTACCGAAGTTAGGCTTGATACTTACTAGGTACCACTGCGGTGTACTCATGTTACGCTTCTGCATATTTTTGTGCAGATCCAGGTACTTATGATCGAGTTGGTGTGAGACATATATCTATGCGGCTAGAGACTTCAAGTATACTTGCTTGACGTTCGCAGACTCCGAAGTCACCTTCTGTTGTATTGTATTTCCATTGTTTTCCATTACTCTGGGACAGTGATGTATTGTTATTTCTAGTGATACTTAGCAAAGCTTATGACTTGTACTACTGGTTTTGGGATATTGTATCATGTTGAGATTGTTGGCCTATTATAGAAACTTTTGTTTCATGTTTAGTAGTTATTTGGTTAAAAATCTATTTACTTAATCTACTAGTGTTAGGCTTACCTAGTCTTAGAGACTAGGTGCCATCATGACATCCTACAGAGAGAAACTGGGTTCGTGACACCAAGCTTCGCATCTGCACAAAGAAGGCTGCACTTGCGACACCGTAGAAGCGAGACAAGAACTATAAAAGCGGACAGTCACCCTGAGCCACAAACTCGCAGATGCGATGGGCACACCGCAAATGCGTCCACGCACCTGCATTAGCCAACCTGCAGAAGAGGAAATCCTGCCCAAGCCCAACATCGCAGAAGCGACAAAAACTTCACAGAAGAGGCTCCGTCCGAACATACCAACTAGTTCCATAACATAATGCAGACCTGCTCGAGGCCTCAAATCATATCAAACAACATCAAAACTATGAATCGCACCTCGAATCAAGCTTAATGAGCTTATGAATTTTTAACTTCTACAACTAGCGCCGAATCATATCAAATCAATCGGGAACCACATCAAATTTTGCATGCAAGTTTCCAAATGACACAACGGAGCTGTACAAACTCTCAGAATTGAAATCTGAACCCGATATCAATAAAGTCAACTCCCGGTCAAACCTCTCAACCTTCCAAACCTTTAACTTTCTAATTTCTACCGAAATGCATCAAATTAATATTTCGGAGTCCAACATCACCATACAAAGCTATTGAGATCATCAAAATACCATTTTGGAGTCGTCTACATAAAGGTCAAACTCCGGTCAACTCTTACCGCTTAAGCTTCTAAAGCAAGAATCCTTTTTCCAACCAATCCTGAATCATCCGAAATCCGAACTTGACCACACACACATGTCATAATTCATAATACAAAGCTGCTCAAAACCTTAAGCCACCGAACGGGAAGCCAATTCTCAAAATGATTGGTCGGGTCGTTACAACATATTGTTAATTAGTCATTGATTATTATTAATTTAGATCTTCTAAGAGTGGTTTCAGGAGCATCTCAAATAGTTAACTGAGCAGGAGTTGGTTGTTGATGAACCACAATATCATCAATAATATCTACACCCTGATGATAATTTTGATCGTGATCACCATCTTCATTATTATCTTGGGTTCCTTCATATGTACAATAGTGCCTTAGTAGTAGAAATTGTATTGACATCAACTAAGCTCTTATTACCCTAAAAATATGTCTTCTCAGTTTTGTCAATATCTTAAATAGTCTGGTCTTTAAAGAATACTACACCATGACTTTTAATAAGTTTCTTATCAACTGGACCGTAAAAATGATACTCAAACCCATCTTGACTATAATCAATAAAGACGCACTGTGTATTTTTGACATCCAACTTCGATCTCTCATCTTAAGGAAAATGCACACAAGTTTTACACCCAAAACTTCTCAAGTTATCATAAGAAACATCTTTAGTAAGCCAAACTCTATTTGGGATATCACCATCCAAATAATAGTAGGAGACAAATTTATATCATAAGCAACCATTTTAAGTGCTTCCACCCAAAAAGAATTTAGAAGTTTAGCCTCTAAAAGCAAGCATCTAACTCTCTCAACCAGAGTTCTGTTTATCCTCTTTGCCAAATTCAATTAAGGCATCTTGGATGGAGTTTTCTAATGTCGAATTTCTTGTGCTCTATAATAGTTATCAAAGGGACCATAATATTCATCATCATTATCAGTGCAAATATATTTTAATTATTTTTGGTCTGTCTCTCAACTAAAGCTTGAAATTCCTTAAACACGCTAAGCGCTTGAACTTTGGATTTCAGAAGATATATTCAGACCTTGCAAGAATGATCATCAATTAAAGTCACAAAGTAAAGTATGACACCTTTTGACTTCACTTTAAAGGGACCAAACTAATTTGAGTGTTAATAACTCCAATAATTTTGACTTTCTTGAAGAAGGATGGCTTTGAAAGAAAATATTTTTCTCTTTGACGGCTAAGAAATAAACACACCTTTTTAGCTTTACTTGTTTCACTCTAGAAAGTATAGTTTTCTTAGCCAAACACGTAATATCTCTCACTCTCTCACTCATATAACTCAGACTTTTGTGCCATAATTTTGATAAAGTATCAGTTTCAACTTAATTTATGGAGTCATCAAAAATAGAGCATTATGTCACGTATAAATAAGAAGACTTGATTCCTTAAGCCACAACTAATAAGCCCTTGGTGAGTTTCTATTGGCCACTAAAGAAGGCACTATAATAACCATATTCATCGAGTCTTACTGTGGAGATC
The DNA here is from genome assembly GCA_000715115.1 of Nicotiana otophora. Classification (NCBI taxonomy): domain Eukaryota; kingdom Viridiplantae; phylum Streptophyta; class Magnoliopsida; order Solanales; family Solanaceae; genus Nicotiana; species Nicotiana otophora. The sequence continues at coordinate 133,365 of AWOL01S0002862.1, forward strand.
AATTTTAAGGGAAAGTCTGAAGCATGCTTCACCAACTGAAGAACTAATGTTGAATCATTATTAGTCTTGAAATAAATTGTTGCAACACCAAATACCTTAACTTTACTGGCATTACCAATCTTTAATACTCCAGAGTCAACAGGAGTATAAGATGAAAAGAAATCTTTTCTTGGCGTGACATGTGAGGTAGTTCCAGAATTAACCAACTTATCTCATGTGATACCAATATGATGATGTTTTCATCATAAGCAAAGATAAAGTCATCTCGAATAATAATATCAATATTGTTCTCGTTATTTTTTACTTTCTTTCTGCTTTTATGTCTTTCTTCAACTTGTAGCATAACTTTCTCGTATGTCCTTTCTTGATATAATGGTTGCACAAATAATTTTGGTATTTGGACTTTGACTTGGTTATGGTTTTACCTCTATTCCTCGAACCTTTTATTACATCTCTCCCCTATTTTTTGTAACCAAAACATCTACCTGTGAGGACGACCCATGAGATATTTTTCTTAAATCTCATTCAACACATCACTCTTGACATATTCTATTGTCACTTACCACCTAGAGCTAAATTTATCAAAGAAGCACATTTGAGAGTGTTAAAGCGCCAAACTCCTTGTATCTCATTATCAAAATTAACTTTCATTCCAAATAATTGATCAAGGACCCTTTGAAAATAATTTATATAATCAAGAATAGGACTTCCCTCTTTGCATTTAAAGGTCATCAATTGCTTTATCAGGAACAACTCCCAGTTTTTGAAGCGTAAAGCATCTACAACTTTTCCCACAATGATGTTGCATATGTTTCATTTACAATATGATTGCGAACACTATCTTCAATCCATTATTTTATATATTCACAAACTTGCTGGTACTCAAAATTTAATCTTCATCGACATAGTTTCGGGCTTATCAGCTGCAAAATAGATAGATGCGTCTTGTTCACGAATAGCAGATGTTTCATCTTGCTTTTCTATAATTGTTGCCATTCAAATATATCATATTGCTCATATTTGCCTCCATCCTATAAAATTTTGGATAAATAATCAAGTCTTCGATACCAATGTTATATTGAGAAGGAGACAAACCCTAGAATAGAAAAGATAAAGAACACAAAATTTATCGTAAAACATCCTTCAAATCGAAGGTAAAAATTAAGAGATCCTTGAAACCTTCGCGTGAGGAGGAGAGCTCTGGAGATTGGTTATCTGGGACGATTGAAACACGAAGCTCTCGCGAGCCTTTAATGGCTGCTCCGGCCACATGCCAGCCTCCTCATTAGGTTGGTCAGTCGTCAAACACCTCCCCATAGCCCCTCACCCCCAATCCATTACAACACAATTCTATTACAGAATTATGTGAAGCTATTGCAACCAAAAATATTAAATGCGCCCATGAAAACCCTATCTCAAATATCAATCAAACCTGTCGAATGTTTACATGGGGAGCCTGTTATCAAGTGGGAGAAACAAGAAGTGAAACAATCTATCGTTCAATAAGGCCTTCAATTAGCAGTGCTTGGGAAATTTTCGTATGGGAAGCCTGTCATCAGTGAAATACGCAAAGTTATTCCCATTCAATTTGAGATTAAAGGAGCTTGTTCAATAGGCTTTAATTAAAGATAATAATGTGTTGATTAGGTTGTCATTAATAGAGGATTATGTTCATCTTCTCTCAAAGACTACTTTTTACTTGAAAGCCCAAGGTGATATGTGGCATATAAGGTGCACAAAGTGGAATCCATGGTGGAAGCCTGATGAGGAGACACCAATTGAAGTAGCTTGGATCAGCTATCCGGAGTTTCCACCCAATTTCTTTGGTAAGGAATGTGTTTTTTCATTGGCAAGTGCTGTTGGCAATCCATTACATGTTGATCTTGCAACTCAAAATGGTACTAGACCTAGTTGCGCAAAGGTGAAGGTTGAGGTTAACTTGTTGTCTAAGTTCCCTCAAAGAATTAAAATAGTAGAGGAGGAAGATGAGTATGGGCCTGAGGAGTTTAAGTGGATCAAAATAAAATACAACTACATGCCTAAGTACTGCAAGACTTGCAAGAAGCAAGGTCACAATGAGCTTGATTATTGGGTAATTCACCCAGAATTACACAAAAGATTTGATGAAGTTGCTGAAAATAGTAACACTGGAAAGGAGGTGATTGGTACTGCGGCTAACATAACTAAGGTGCTAACTAGTGGAAAAGTTTTAGGAAAACCTATTCCTAATCCGGGAAAGCAAGAGTGGATGCAAAGAAGGAAGAATAGGTATCAACGAGATAAGAATAGTCACATAATTGACAATGGCAAGGAGAAGGAAGATGGCAAATTCAAAGAGAAGATCACTCAAGATGTAGTGGAAACAAAAAAGAAAATTGATGCTTTAGTAGTTGAAGAAATTGATCAACCAACTTTGAGGACAACTGATGGCAAATGAGAAGGTAATGGCAAAGATCAACAGAAGAAGCAGCATGAAAATAATGCTAAGAAGGTTCAGGAGAAGGAGCAGGTGAGGAATGTTGAAAATTCCAGCTCCAATCCTAAGCGTGCTGGGATTGTTGTTGTGGCTAATGAAGGGGTTACTAATCCCAGTACTACAAGGATTAGGGTGGAGGAAAACATGGAAGCTTGAAAAGAAAATCTAGTGAGAGATATGTGCCCTAATCATAGTGGTACTGGGATTATTGATGCAGCTATAAAGAAAAGGATGGTTGACTGGGTTCAAATGAGGTTTAGTACCCCTAAGGAGGTGCTCAATATTACCCTAAAACACTCATGCCAAGAGGTGCCTTCTCATACTTTTGTGGATTCACCTAAGTCAACCGGAGCTACTAGAGGTGATAGACCATTATGGAGTGATAAAGTACACGAGTTAAAAGATAATTCTGAGGAAAAAACATGTACATGAGTCGAATATCAAAGGCGCAACACACAGCTAGAACAGGCACACAATGTTGACAACAGGTCTACAATAAACCCTAGCTTGCAGGAAATTAAGGCTGAAGATTTAGATAAGACCAACGATCAACAACCTTTACAACCAATTGGAGCATAATAAGAACCTAGAATCACTGAGTGGATCAACTGTAGAATCAGCTGGAAGAAGAGCTTCAATGGAACATTAAACCCTAGAGGAACTGTTCAATTTTTTAACAATTCTAGAGGTGATCCGGTGGAGATTTTTTGGAAGGAAAAATTTTGCAATATTAATGTTGATGTCTTAGAGGATACAGTGAGGGAAAATCAACGAACAACTAAGGGAATGACCTCTGATCTTAATGGACAGTAAATTCTAGAAAGAATGCTACAGTGAACTCTACTCTGGGCAATGTCTATGAACTTTAATTCATGATAATGCAGGAAGTTGTAGGAAAGTTTGAGCAGAATGCTAAGGTAATTGAGGAGCAGGCTATTTTACCAAAGACAACTAGATCTTTATAGGCAATACCAATGGCCTGTGAATCAGGAACTGATCAAATTATACAACTGCAGCTCAATATTCCATTGAAGACACCTTTGCATACATTACATAACTTAGTCACACACAATGTTGCACCTATAGAGATAGCTTTGATGGAGAAACAACAACTAGAAGAAGAAGGAGATGATGAGTCAACTGTAGGGAATTTCAAACAAGAGACAAGAGAGGCTGATTTATCTCCCAAAACTAGTGCAAAGGATGGTAAGAAAGCTAAGAAGCAGGCATAAAATAAAGAAGCACCTCAACCTAAAAGAGTTATGCCCAAGAGGGCAGTTTCACAGACCAAATGATGATCAAGACACTGATTTGGAATATTAGGTCTGTGAATACACAACAGGCCTTTTCTAGGGTGATCAATATGCAAAGGGAATACAATTTCTTTGTCATTGCGCTAATGGAACAAGTGACTGTAAAAGTGTTTCATCATGACATTGGGTAACTTATTATGATGACTTTTGTGTGCAAAGTGTTCATCATTAGATAAGTTGGAATGGTGGGATAACTTGTATTATATGGAAAGTGACATGGAGTTTCCTTGGCTAGTAGGAGAAGACTTTGAAGTGGTGTAACATGAAGATGAGAAGATAGGGGGCCTCCAAGTACATCCTCCTGAATATGAGGACTTCGCATTTTGTGTAAACTCCCATGGCTTGTTTGATCAAGGGTATAAAGGAAGTCCATTTACATGGTGGAATGGGAGACCTAATGCTGAATGTATTTTCAAAAGATTGGACAGGATTTTTGTGAACTTTCCATTTCAAAATATGTTGCCTTCAATTTAAGTGGAGCACTTGATTAGAACTGGTTCAGGTCATGCACCATTGCTCATGACTTGTGGAGACCACACTAAAACTTTGTCAAGCCTTTCATATTTTTGAATTTCTAGACAAAACATGCTACATTTAAGGAGGTGGTGAGACAGAATTAGGATGCTGACTTCATAGGAGATCCATTTCTAATGTTCAAGCATAAATTGAAGAAGGTGAAGACAACACTTTCTAAATGGAGTAAGGATAACTTTAGCGATATTTTCAAATAGTTAGCAATTCTGGAAGACATTCTAAAGGTCAAAGAGATGCTGTTTGAGGAGGAGCCTACAATTGAGAATAAGATTGTTCTTCAAAACGCTCAGGCAAAATTGAAGAAATACATAAGTATAGAGGAGCAGTACTGGAAGCAAAAAAATGGGATGACATGGTTTGCTGAGGGTGATAGAAATACTAGTTTCTTTCACAATCATGTTAATGGAAAAAGGAAGAAACTGCAATTGAAAAGGATCCAGAATGGAGATGGCAACTGGTTGGAAGATCATGAACAAATGGCCAATGTTGTAGTTGAGTTCTATCAAAGACAGTTCACTAGAGAATGGGATCCTATACATTTCTCTATGCTAGAGAATGTACCCGATATGGTTATAATGGAGCAGAACTTGGATTTGTGTAGATTTCTAACTCTAGAGGAGGTTAAGGTTGCAGTCTTTGAGCTAAGTGGCGACAGTGCAAGTAGTCCTGATGGATTTACTAGATTGCTTTATCAAGAATGCTGGGATGTAATTTGCTTTGACATACACAATATGATGCTTCATTTTTATGGTGGTGCTGCATTGCCTAAGTCTATCACTCATACTAATTTGATGTTGCTACCAAAGAAACCAAGAGTGCAGACTTTCTCAGACTTAAGACCTACAAGTTTAAGCAAGTTTATCAATAAAGTATTGTCTAGGGTTCTACATGATAGATTAGAGAAGTTTCTACCTTCACTAATATTATCTAATCAGTCTGGATTTGTGAAAGGGAGAAGCATATTTGAGAACATTCTTCTTACTCAGGAAATTGTCACTGACATAAGGTAGAGAGGTAAGCCTGCCAATGTTATCATTAAGCTTGACATGGCAAAGGCTTATGACAGGGTTTCATGGAAATATTTGTTGCATGTTCTAAAGAGAATGGGGTTTGCTGAACACTTTATTAACATGGTATGAAACATGTTATCTAACAACTGGTATTCAGTCTTAGTGAATGGGCAGACCTCAGGTTTTTTTCAAATCGGAAAGGGGAGTGAAGCAAGGTGATCCACTGTCTCCTGCCTTATTTATCTTATCAGCTGAGGTGCTATCTAGGTCTTTGAACAAGTTGTTTGAAGATAAGTCATTTATTGGATTTGGTATGCCTAAGTGGTATGATCCTTTGAACCACTTGGTATATGCTGATGACACAATAATATTTTCCTCAGCTCATCCTCCTTCCTTGAGTAAGATCGTGGCAGTACTTGCCAGATATGAGCAGGTGTTAGGCCAATTGATCAATAAAGCTAAGATCTCTTACTATATGCATGACTATGTTGCACATGCACTGTTTCAGGAAGTTGGTGACATTACAAGTTTTGCTAGAGGAGAGTTTCTGACGAGCACAAAACATACACTTAAATTGTGCTTGCTAGTCAAAGATAGTATAGTATAATATCGTATCTACGGGGATTTGACTTAAACATTATTCTCGTAGTTTATAGATAGATTGCTATCCAGGAGGATCAACAATGGAGATTTCTATGATTTCTAACTACAATTAACTAAGAACCTAAAGCTAATGACTAATGACAATCGCAACAAAGGTAAGCAAGGAAGTTATCAATGGGAAACAATAGGGGTTGATAGGATAGGTGCAAGATAATTATTTGGGATCTAACTCTAGATAATTCACTTCTAATGTTCAAGTGAGTCTCTCAAATTCACTTAATTATCAGTACAATTATTTAGTAGAAATTCCGCTCTCGATTAAGTCTCAACCTCACAATATGAACCAATTTAAATTCTGTGAAGATATGTAAGAATGTGTAATGGATTGGTCTTTAGGAGAACTTGTCTCGATTATCCTCCTAGCTAAGTTTAATTAATGATTCAACTAGCCTCTTTCGATTACATAGAAGAATATATGAACTCAACCAACAATACAATGCAAAGATATCACAAGTTATGCCTCTTTCGATTACAAGAATAAGTGAATATAGATGCAACAATTAAATCTTTCAAACACTATTCAAATACATAAAAATAGAGTTATAATCCACAAACAATCATCAATACACCAAATCCATCAAAACCCAAAGAGATCTACTCCATAGACATGAAGAAGTTCTTCACAAATGTAACTAAAGTATAGAAAAACATAGATTCAATCCAAACCCGGATTTTGAGTGAGGAAGGAATGATGAAATCCTTGTGCCTGTGTTCTTCCAACTCCTCCTTAGCCTCCTTAGCCTACTTAGGTCGAAAATCTATCAAAAAAGTCCCGAAAATAGTGTTTTTCGGTGTATTTAAGCCATCCCCTAATAATTCCCGAATGAAATTATCCTTTTAAGAGGAATTGGGAAGTCACTCTAATACTTTTGGGCTACCGTGCCGCATGCCGCGCCACCCTATGCGGCGCGCATGTAGGAAATTCCAGAACATGCCAAAATATGATTTCTAGTCACTTTTTCCCCTAATGCCCCGCGGGGCATGCCGCAGGGTGGTATTGCAATTATGGCCAGAAATGAGTTTTTCAAAGTTTTGATATCCAGACTTGGTTTTCGACCCACGAACGTGTTCCCAGCTTAATTGCTTGGGATTCTACTCAGACTTTAAAGCTCCAAATAGCTTGAATTAGCTCCACAACATTTACATAACTCGGAATCACTCCTACAAGGCATAAAACACACAATAAGTAAAAAAACACTACCAATTAAAGCTCAACACAAGTAAAGTGCAGTGAATTAGAGTGTAATAAGCGACTAAAATATGGGATTATAGCCTACCATCAGTTTCCCTTCACATATTTAGGGTGTCCAATCTTCTACACTAGAAGTAGAATTACTATGATGATCTAGTGAAGAAGGTGAAGGATAAACTGCATTATTGGAAAGGAAAACTTCTATCATTTGGAGGAAAGGAAACACTAATCACCAGTGTGTTGCAAAGCATGCCAGTGCATCTTTTATCAGTTCTAGATCCCCTTGACAATATTCTTGAACACTTACATAAGATCTTTGCACGTTTCTTTTGGAGCACCAAAGAGGAAGGTAGGAGTAGGCATTGGTCTTCTTGGCAGAATTTAACTTTTCCTATAGAAGAAGGTAGTTTAGGGTTCAGATCACTTCATGATGTATCAAAGGCCTTGTTTGCTAAACTTTGGTGGTGGTTTAGAACTACTAAATCATTGTGGGCTAAATTCATGTGGAATAAGTATTGCAAAAAGGAACTACCAACAGTAGTGAAATTTAGAGAAGGCTCTCATGTTTGGAGAGAGATGTTGAATGCTAGGGAAGAAGTGAAACATGAGATCTTGTGGGAAATGAAGAGTGGAACTACAAACATATGGCACGAAAATTGGACTGGATTAGGAGCACTATATCATGTTTTACCTCCAGATTTTCCAATAGATGAGAACTTACAGGAGGTGGCAGATTCAGGCAAGAAGGAATATGGAATGAGTAGTTGATTGATCAATTCTTTCCTGAAGAAATTGCTGAGAATATTAAACATAATGTTCACTATGAAGGCAGTGAAGGGTATTGGGACAAACCATATTGGATGCCACTACCATTAGGTAAGTTCACTGTAGGGAGTGCTTGGCAGATTCTTAGGCATATATAAAACCCTAATATGGAGTTCAAAAATATGTGGATTAAAGGCTTGCCATTCAGTATATCGTTCTTCTTGTGAGGCTATGGAGATACAAGTTGTCTACAGATGATTTATGGAGAAGGCAAGGTTATATACACATATCAAGATGTTGGTATTGTCAGCATCCCCAGGAGGAAATATTTGATCACATATTTCTAACTAGTCCTACTGCTAATAAGGTTTGAAAGACATTGTTCGGGGCTGCATGGATTAATATATCTTTGGTGTAGGTGAAGCAAGTGATAAGGGCATGGTGGAATGCTAAGTGTTGTCCAAAGTTGAAGCCATTATTTCACGCGGCACCAGCTATCATTATATGGGAGCTGTGGAAGAAGAGGAATACAAGCAGGAATGAAGGGACATTATCAACTAGTAGAGTGATCCATGAAGTTAACAAAACATTGCATTACCTAGCAAGGGTTATATATCCATGGCTATCAAATATGGCTTTACTTTGTCCAGATATGATAAGCTACCTTGAAGGATACAAGCCTATTCTTGTTACCAGAACAGTCATATAGCAGGCTCCTCATGTAGGATGGTTCAAATGCAATACTGATGGTGCTTCAAAAGGAAACCCTGAACCTAGTTCACTACTTTTTGTGAGAGAGATGATGCAGGTGACCTAGTGTATGCAAGGGCAATGGAATTAGGTGTTACTACCAATGTTGTAGTTGAGGCAAAAGCTATTGTGGAGGGAGTGAAATATTGTGTGGAACATGACCTTCACCCTCTCATTTTGGAGACCGATTCATTTGTGTTGAAGAAGGTCATTGAAGGAGAATGGGATCCCCCTTGGTGCATTGTTCCAGAAGTAAAGGAGATGAGAGACCACTTCAATGTGATCTTTCAACGTGTGTTCAGAGAGGGCAATACTGTGGCGGAATTTTTGGCTAACATTATTTTCTCTTTTGTAGGTACAGTCCAGTTTCATACATTCTCTGAACTGCCAAGTGCAGGGAGGAGGTTAATCGACCTTGACAAATCATATACTCTTAATCTTAAGATTAGAATCACCAAAAGAAGAGCACTTGATTGATGAGCAAGGATTAGAATGTAAGTTCAGCTGCTGCTTGGTATTGTTACTGTTGTGTGTTCTATATATCATTAGGTTACTTACCAGTGGTATTAGCATATTCTCATGCTCATTCTGGTGGTGATCTAGTGATATATGGGACAACTTATACAAGCAGGCAGCTTCTTTGTTTCATATAATATCAGAAGGTGTCATGTTAACTAGATTAAGGTGTTTGCATATAGTAAGCCTCTGCAAGTTATCAGATTTTTCATAGCTTTATTGTAGCACTGTCTCCTGATGTGCTTAGCTGTGGTAACAAACTGGGATCCAAGATTTTTAGATGGACAGTGTGCTATATTGGAATTATGAGTGTTGCTAAGAAATTATTCAGTGGTATTGGCATAGTTACATGCCCAATCTGGAAGTGTTATGGCAGCACTTGGATTTGGTTTCATATACAGGAACTAGCCTTCTATGGACAAGCTAACTGGCAGGTTGTATCAATTGGGATTAATCCGGTCGAAATTCAGTTGACAACATATTTTTGCACTCTTTACTACTTGTTACTGTTGGAATTGCTAATTTCAAGAAGACCTTTGTGCAATCACACCTACTTGGTAAGCTATTGGAATGGTTGGACAGTTCATGGAGTTTATGGTGTTCATTGGAGATTCACATTTTCCTTGTCCTTTGGAATGCAAAACTTGGCTCCTGGTGAGAGCATTAGAGGTTCTACATTGAGGTTTTGCCCTTGGCTGGTGGATACACATATCACCATATGTTGGAAGTTGTTTATGACATCATTTGTAACACTTAGCTTTTACAGTCTCTATAGCTTTAACTTAGCATATTTTAGAGATGATTTTGGACAAATTGTAAACTTTGGATCCTTGTTTTTCTTTTTGAATTTTATTTATATATTAGCCACTAGGCAGCCTACCTAGTGATATATTTACTTTAAAAAAATTACGAGATACCAAAAATCCAAAAAGCTCTACTTAATAATAAGAGGGTTACAAAATTTTAAAATTAGCTAAATAACAAGTACCAAGAATGGAGCAATAACAATAACAAGAAATCAATTAAGAAAGAAGAGAAATTATCCAAAAAAATGGAGTTGCTGTTTAGGGCTCGAAATCAGATGCTACAAGCCTCCAAATTTGATATAACCATTCAGATTAAAGATCAAGATATGAAGAATACTCAGTCAAAATTTTAGCCCGATCTAATGATGAACAAATCGAAAAATATAATTTGAAATTGGCTGGTCGGAATAAACATCTATAGATAAATAAATCTTTTTTCTTCTCTCTTCTATCTTGATGGGTGTTGTCTCAAAAATCTTTTTAATGCATAAAGTCTTTTCGAGACTAATACCAATGAGTATAGAACAATTCTCCAAAGTTATTGTAGACATCGAAATTTTAACGGATCAAGCTAAATCCTAAATTCAAGATACTAGAAGACTCTTGAAATCGTAAGAGTCTATTAGGGTTGCTTGGAGGTTACTCTACCCTAAACCCTAACTCACACCTATAAAAAGAGATACATATTCCTTTGAAGCGGGGTCTCAAATATCCCATAAACTCTTGGGATATTCACAAAGAAATCAAAATTGGTCGGATACTTCTTGACAATCATATAGTTCAAGAAGCTGGAGATCAAATACATCCCCAGGAGGTCTGCATCATCCTACATTCGAGAAATACGTTGGTTCGGCCCTCGAATCACGGAGATAATCAGGAGAGAAGAATCAAGGGAGAAACAGAGTTGTGCTCACAATTGATTAGTAAAAATATTGTTATCTTATTTTGTGATTGCAGTTTATTTTTCATGTCTTGAAAATTTGTTGCAAACAAATTGGCATGCCCGGTGGGACCAGTTTTGCCCTTCATCTCTCCCTCGTGTAAATCAAAAACTCCAAGTTTCAAAATCATTTGTTGTGATGGTCGAGTACTTCAAGTTTCTTCTTCAAGTTTCGACAAGCCTACACCCCGACAAACCTTTAAGTATGGGGCATTTGTAGACATCAAAATTTTAACGGATCAAGCTAAATCCTAAATTCAAGATACTAGAATACTCTTGAAATCCTAGGAGTCTATTAGGGTTGCTTGGAGGTTACTCTACCCTAAACCCTAACTCACACTTATATAAAAGTGATACATATTCCCTTGAAGCAGGGTCTCAAAATTCTCATAAACTCTTGGGATATTCACAAAGAAATCAAAATGTGGCCGGATACTTCTTGACAATCAAATAGTTCAAGAAGCTAGAGATCAAATACATCCCCAGGAGGTCTGCATCATCCTACATTCGAGAAATACGCTGGTTCAACCCTCGAATCACATAGATAATCAGGAGAGAAGAATCAAGGGAGAAACAGAGTTGTACTCGCAATTGATTATAAAAATATTTTTATCTTATTTTGTGATTGCAGTTTATTTTTCATATCTTGAAAATTTGTTGCAAACAGTTGCTCTGTATTTAGATACACTACTAAAACACTGAAATTAGCTATGACTTTTTTCGATAATTTGACGTTAAATCGCTCATAAATAATAGAATTTTTTGATAATTTGTCGCTAATTTATCGCCAAGTAGGATTAGCAACGACTTTTGCTATTTAACTACAGAATTTATCTGTTGCTAATTCCTATTTTCTTTATTAGTGATAATGAGTGATGCTTTCACTTGAAATCAAATTCCAAATAGGAATAAAAACCGAATCCGATTTCAAATAGGAATTAAACCGAGAGAGAATGCGATTAGAGCATTGCGCCTTCGGATGTACAATATGGGCATGAGCCCAACAAAATATACATGTTAAAATGTTGATCAAAGTTCATATAATTTTGCTCTTGAGAAACGAAACTACAACTATATAGAAATGGAGAGGCCGGGTATCACTTTATCCTTTATATTATCCAAATTACATTTTTGAAGATTGAAGTCATTATTTATGGAAAAATAACTGTAAATATGCACATCAAGACGTAGACTCCACCTCATCGTAAATTTACATGTTTTATAGACTGTTATTTGGTAATGAACACATTATGTATAATATATTTCGATGCTATTGCTCGTACAAAATTCAAGAAATAATATTTCGATCCCACTTCATCACGGGTATAATAGTATCGTGCCTTAATAATCACATAAGCACCCACAATAATGGTTGGTGAGAATCTAAATTTTCCACTAGTAAGTGGTAACAGTAGACTGCAATAAACCGTGATAAATCACTATCAAAAAATTAAAATTTCTGCTGTGTTTCTTTTTCTTTCAAGGACATTTAAATTATGAATGCTTGCTGGTCACAATTCTATTTTCGAATAACCGAAAACAAATCTAAGCTAAGTCCCGAAAACAAATGGCTCTAGATTGTGCAAAGATAGTTGCTACTCTCTCTCTCTCTCTCGATTTAGAAGACACGCTTTAAAAAAAAATGACACATTTCTACAATTGGATATAATTTAACTTTAAACTTTTTATTTTACACATTTTTATCCTCGATGAAAAACTTTTATAACCACACAAATGTCATAATCACATAAAGCTTTTATCTCTTAAGCTTTTAAGACTACTAATTTCAAAAAAATATTTTTTTTTTCCCTTAAAATCTCTAATCTAAATTGAAAGGAAGAAATATATAATGGGGAAATCATTGGGCACTTAAACCATCAATAAACGTGATGATTGATTGAATGATAATTTCCTCGTTTCGTGGGGCCACTGACGCCTTTACAAGTGAAAGGAGTAATCAGTGTATAGTTATTTTAAACCATCATGTTAAGTTACGTGAATTAATAAGTAACTATTATAACAAGTTCTATATAATAACTTAGAAGATAAAATTTGTAAGTACACATAATTTAACTAGCGTTTGGACATAAATTTGGTTAAAACATGAAAAACGAGTTCTTGAAGTTATACTGAAAAATAATTTTTGAAAGTTGAAATTATGTTTGGACATGCATTTTATTTGAAGAAAAGTAGAAGTTATGTGAGTTAGAGAAAAGAATTGCACCAAAAAATGCCCTAACCACTACCAACAATATAAACGGTGGTACAGACCTAATAATTAAGGAGCTGACTATAACTTCTTTTTTTTCAGTTAATGAGCAGTACAAAAAAAAATAAAGAAGAGTGTACAAGGGACACAGTGACCTATTTACACATTCACACTATGGAGAGGTCCCCTTCCTCTTTTTATTTACTATGTATAAAAAGTTCAAACATTTAGTTAGAGCTTATGATCTTTTTAATAAGTGATGGATAAACTTCCACATAGACTAGTTGTTTTCAACTCTTACAAGGATTTGCTCTCACTCCCAAGAATCAAACACTAGAAAGTTGCATTTTTAGTGGGAATAGCTTTTACCAAAAAGCTCACACCGATAGGAAGGTTTGTCATCTCGATTTCGGCTCTTCGCACTTAGATGTAGCTATTTAGTGAGATGATTTGAGAGGGTATTCGCCGTCGACCATACCAGCTGCCAGTTGGGATAATAAACCGAGCTATATATAATATATTAATGGAATACGTTTAGGTTGCTAGTACATCTGATTGAATGCCAAATTCAACAAAGTTTGGAGAAACTGTGTTTGATACTTAAACGAGATGAGTTCCAAGAAACCAGAGATGGAACTGAAATATTGGGAGTCCAAGGCTCAAAGCCACCATTGTCCACAAACTTGTACATCTTCCAAAAAGGTTCCATTTTGACACAGTGTCATTCCTTAATTGGTAAGTTTCCTTTTTCGTCTATTCTAAAAAGAATGACTTATTTCTAAATTCGGAAATAATTTAGCTTAAATTTTTAATTTACCCATCTTTTTATAACCACACAAATACGTCGTACCCTTTTTTGACTTGTTTAGGACCACAAATTTCAAAAAAAATTAATTTTTTTTAAATTACGTGCCCAGTCAAACATGTTCACATAAATTAAACGGACGGAGTAATATTTTATCTCGGTAACTAAAAGCCCCCAAGTGTCCTATGGTTTCTGTCACTATCTTTGTTTTCTTAGGAAGAAGTTCACAACTTCACATGAAGTTAAAATACAATTAGTAGTTTATTGCACCAATCATAAAACGCATGAACTGTTCTAATGATTTGATGGTAAATCTGGTTAGTTAATTATTAAGGAAGTTCACATGAAGATAAAGTTGTAAAAATGTCATTTCTATTTACATCATTCTATATGTCTCGTTGAATATTCTTTTCTTTTTTTGGTGGTGACGGACCTATATGGGAACAGCGGGGTCATCAGAACCCGTTAACCTCGACAAAATATATATATATATATATATATATATATATATATATATATATATTTGTATATACAATAAGAAACCTTAAATAATTTTGGTGTGCCTCCTCAAACACAAAAGATGTACCGGCTCCGCTGGTTTAGCATGCTGCATTTTTCTCCTCATTAAGTACAGTTCCTTTAATATCTTCTTATTTAGTGCTCAACTTGATTCTTTTTTTCTTTATCTTTTCTAAGTTCATGAACAATTATTTTGCACTAGTACATAGTAGTCAACTTCTACACATAATAGTCTCAAATTCTTTTTGAGAAATATCCTTCTAGACATCTAAAATGTAATAGAGAGAGACATAAGAAGATATTAAAGGACATTGAAATGGGATAAAATATTTCATTAGCAAGAAGCCAATAACCTCTTTATCCTGATAACTAAGTTTATAAGCATTATCATTTTCTTGACATATATAAAAATAAGTAATTCAATTTTTTTCCCAAAAACAGTAATAAAAAAACTCCAAAAAAACTTCTGTCTACAAGGATCACTCCGTGAAAGTAGCAGATGTTCGTCGATTCAAGGACATCGATTAAGACTCTGCTTAGACTGTTTAACAGACCTTTAATCTTGATCGTATTAGACTAGGTTTTTTATATTTTTTAAAATTCTTTCGACTCAAAGTCACTAAGTTTTAAAGAGTTAACTCAGATTTTGTCGTTACTAACTGACTATATCAATAGCGGTGCCTCCGCTACGCTCTGGTTATTTTCTCATTTGCTTAGAAAAGAAAGTTAGAAAGGTAATCCATTAATTTTCACGGTTACGATATTGAATATGAATTTATTAATGCAAGTTAAAATACTATACTTGTTTTTTTTTTCAGTGATCAATTATTGTAATCTTGAAAAAAAAATTGTAATCTGTATTACATGTTCACCACTTCATTGTTATCTCTCCAATAAAGAACGTACCATAAAATCAACAAAAGAAGAATACAATAAATCTTTAACTTGTTACTCCCCAGTAAAGAACATACCATAAAAAAATTATTCTTTAATTTCTTACTCCCCAATAATGAACATATCATAAAAATCAACAAATAGAAATACAGTTATTTTTTATTTGTTACCTCCCAATTCATAACATACCATAAAAATCATTAATAAAATATAATACTATTCTTTAATTTGTTATCTCGCCCAATAAATAACATACCATAAAAATCAACAGATAAATAAAATTATATAATTTCACACAATCACATATATAATATGGTAAATACTTAGCACCGGATGTTCAGATTAAACAATATCAACTCATGATGAATAAGTAAATTAATAAGATATAAATATATATTTATTGAATTAATCATAGTTAAGTAATTTTTTGTAAGTATATTCCGAATAAATTTTTTGCAAATTTAACAACAAAAAATATAGAGAGGCCTTAAATTTTGGAAAGGTAAACATCATTGGGACTATAGCCTGTTTGGCCAAGCTTCCCAAGAGGCGAAAAGTACTTTCTAATATATAGTAACTTTAGGATGAATGGTTTTATATTTGTTGAATGATTACTTAAATAAAATAAAAAGATTTAATTATTGCCTGTAATAATAAATTTTTAAGATTATTTATTTACTTATAATATTAACTATTAAGTATATTTATTTATGTCCTTATTCGTAATTTGATATTTAAAAGCATTTTTTGTAAAGTTTGGCCAAACATGAATTATTGCTCAAAAATACTTTTTAGAGTGATTAGCCAAACACAAACTACTTCTCTTCAAAAGTATTTTTTTCAAAAACACTTTTAAAAAAAAACACTTCTCAAAATAAGCCGATTTTTTCGTCGTAGCCAACAAACTATAAGAGTGCGAATAACGGATTTCTTCCGAAAAATCATCTCACTCCCTTTTATGTTTGTTAGCCGTAGCCATTCAACTTTAAGTTCCACAAATGGACATACCCAATTTCCAGTTAGACCTGAGATGTAACGGTTTTGGTTGCAATAATAGTAATCTATTAGGGGTAGTTTCGGTATCGCAAAAAAGTTTCTGGCCCCACCTTGGACGGCGTTTGTGTTCAGTCTCCAGCTATAAATATTTCTCTTTCTATCATTTAACAACTTCATTTCAAAGACAATTTATAAAAGAGGTACATGCATATACAAAATTCACATATGATTCTTCTTTTTACAAATATTTATATGATTTTTTTGGTGTTTTTGACTGAATTATTGGAAAGAGTTCTGCTTATATGTGGAATAAGCTTTCTGCTTCTGTCTTTGAGTAATTTTATGTCAAATTCTTTGTTGTACTCATCTGCTTTTAATTATATCTTCTTTCTCTTTTTAGATTCTTTAGCCCCTTTTCGTCTTTTTCAATATTTCTCTTTTTGGATATTCTTATGTTGGATCTTTTCTTTGTGAACTTTTTTGGAGTTTGGTCTGATTTTTGATTTACTCCATTAGTTGATTAAGAATTTCTTGAAATAATTTCAGGTATCTTTCTGAATTTAGTAGACACTGAAGTATGGACTATGGAGTAATGCATCAGTCCAGCTAGCTTTCAGTTTAATTAGTCTTAAATTCCACACACACTGACACACAGTCACAAAAATACATTTATTTATTATATATTTTATTGTCTACACATTTAATTATATGTTTTCTTGTCCTTGTCTGTATGTCTAAATAGCTATAGTAAAGATTCCATGAAAGTATTTTTCTGAATTTGTATGTATGTCTGATAAGCTATAGAAAAGATTTCTTTTTGGACTGTTTTATTTCAAAACATCAAATTTGTGTTTTCACCTTTGACTTTTTTGTACTATGTCTGATTGCTAACGGTATAGAACAATCAAGAACTGAAAAATTTGCAGCATATGCTTGTTTGACACCTACTTTTATAAGCTAACAATCAGGGTTTATAGGTTCTTATAAACAGCTTTTTAGATGATTCATAGAATTTTACTTATCTACATATCCATATACCC